>MJUU01003328.1:6264-18649 GCA_002080025.1 Modiolus philippinarum | reverse complement strand
TGCGCATCTACAGACTATATGCAACAATTCTGCAACAAAATTAAATCCATAAATCCAAAAATGTAGGATGAGTTTGCGTCGCATGCCATATATGTCACAATCCACATTTTGTGGTCTTTGTCAAATCGACATCTTGGGGCCTCTTGTTTGCATCAAGATAAATATAAAAAATCCGAAAGCTTATTGCGCATCTACAGACCCTATGCAACAATTCTACAACAAAATTAAAACCGTAAATCCAAAAATGTAGGAGGAGTTCGCGTCGCATGCCACATGTGTCAAAATGAACATCTTGGGGCCTCTTGTTTGCACCAAGACCAATATCAAATATCCAAAAGCTTATTGCGCATCTGCAACATATATGCAACAGTTCTATAACAAAATTAAAACCCTAAATCCAAAAATGTAGGAGGAGTTCGCGTCGCAAGGATGTGTGACGGACAGACGAGGCCAACGACAATATCCCCAAACTTTCATTCGAAGGGATAAAAATGTAGGAGGAGTTTGAGTCGCAAGAACAATGTGATAGACGGATGGTATAACCTTATCCCCGAACTTTCTTCGAAATCGTGGGGATAAAAATGGAAATATTTCAACTTCAACTATTAAAATGTATACAATTTTGGAAATTGAGGAATATTTTTCAATTTTTTGCTACATATAAAGCTATTTCTTTTTTTAAGCTATTGTTGATATTTGTAATATATTGTCCACTCTTACCACTTGCATTTTGCATCACAAAAAAACTCTTGATACTTATTTCCAAAGAACCAAACATGTTAGCCTTCTTGTATTTTGATACAGATCATCTGTATGAAGAAGTAAACAATACGAGTCAGTACTGGATTGCACAAGGGTCAATTAAAGTTAATTGAAGTTTAACCTTTATTTGTAAACCAAATCAGCCAAATAAATTAACATGTAAATTCAAACGTCTTTTAACCTTAAATGACATTTGTGCAACCTATCCAGATTTTCCAAATTACCAATTTTCGTTTTTCTGTTTGTTACAACAAATGAAAGTTTCTAATTAGTAAAACACCCCACAAAACAAATTCTATCACATTTTTCCAAGAAACAACACAACCCTGTGAAATTGAGCAATGGACATCAGCATGGCAAACTTTATCATGTAAGACAGTTTCAGATCTTATAAAGGTCCATTTTCTCTTACACAGATTTTAAAGAAAATGTGAATGTTGAAAAATATGTGACAAAAAATATTCTACAGAACCCACACAGGGAAGCTTGGTGGTAGATATGATATATAGTCTGATCATTGAGAACTATATACATAAGTTCTGAATCTGCCTAAGGTTTAATTCTTGTCATAAATATAGACATATAGAAAAATAATTACTGTCACATTTTCTATAACCCCGTTAGGTTACACTAATACACAGAGAATTAGTAACGATAATTTTATTTGCTAACCTGGCTAAAGCCATGGTGTAGCTTTTGCCATCACTTTGCATCCGTCAAATATCTGCCTTTAATATCCAACTTGACCACCAGCAGTATAACTTTATTTAGCATTGGACCCCTTAGAAAAATGAATTCAAAGATCTTCTAGAGAACTACTGAATGGATTAGAACCAAATATGACATGAATGGTACTTGAGCTAATGAACAAGTGTTTTTTTCTTTGATCTTCTTCTATAGAAGTTCCTAATGGATCTAAATTAAACATGGTATGAATTATCCGTCATCCAACATGGCCACCAGCAGTGATCTTAGTTTATCAATGTACACTATGAGAGATGCATACAAAGATCTTTTAGAGAACAACTGAATAGAGCTAAACAAAACATGGCATGAATGTGACTTGTGAGGTGCTGATTGAGTATTACTAGTATTACTTTGATTGCAATTCCTCAGATCTTCCAGATCAATTCTTTATCCAAGATGGCAGGCAGTAGGGAAAAAAGTTATATATTGGACCATATAACATTAAGATTTCTTTACATAGCCTTTCTTTGACTGTATGTATATGTATCAGCCATTGTCCAGCTCTTGAAAGCCTATTGTTACTAAAGTTTGAAAAAAGGAATAGTAAGTATGGAGACAAACTCCAATTGTAATAATAAAATTTGCAGATTTGCTGTATTTCTAAACTAATAACGAGATGCCACTTGAAATAGATTTTCACATCTATATTTTACTGCCAGTGATATTTTCACTAAAACAAAATTAGCAAGGCAGACTTTAGTTACCCAGATGTCTAATAGATGGAAGAACCGACAGAAGGCAGCCTATATCAATGAATAGCCAATGAAGTAGATTTTGTTATTGATACTTAATTACCACACAGATCGTCAAGCTTGCTCCAATGACTAATAATATTTTATGTCCTTGCTTACTCTAATAACTAACTCCGTACTATCATTGATATACTCTGTATGAAACATTGCATACATTTACACAACAGAAACAACGGTATCTACAAAATGCCATTGCCATGGAAGGTGAGTTGAAACAGGTGCATTGTGGACACCATGTGGTTTAAGAACAAAATGTCATATACAAGCTTAGATGAAATGTGACTATAGTTCTTTGTGCATTATGGACACCATGTGCTTCAATACTGTAAATTAACAAAATGCCAAGCATGGAATCTAAAATAAAACAAGACTTCACTTCTTTGCATGTTGCGGAGACCATGTGTTTTAATACATCATAGAACAATGTATACTTTGTAATGTCAACTTTCAATTCCGACTTTGACAGACAAAAGGAAAGAATGATTGGAAATATTTTAATAAACTTTCAAAGGTAGCATTGTATTTATTACAGCTGGGATTTTCGGACAATTCAAACAATACTGTTTGGATCTTTCAAAGAAGCTATAAAAATCTTTATAATAATGAATGAACTCCTTATCAGTTTCTTCGAGTGTTTAGAATATCTAAGACTTAAAAGCATATGTTACCTTTTGTGTATTCCATTGAAGATACAGGTAACAAATGTGGTCTGGTTTATCAAATAGAAATTGTACATTGTTGGATCTTTGAAACTAGTTACAATGGCTGCTTCAATTTTAATTCAATCAAATTCATAATAAAATTTTCTCTCTTAGAATCACATTTCATACAGTTTTTTTTATTATGAAGTTTCAATTTTATTAGAGTATAAATTAAAGTATAATATCTGTATGAACTGTAATTTTGTTTGACTTTAAATAAGGGGAATGTTATAAGTATAATAAATAATTCTTTGTAATATTGGAGAATTAATTTTATTCCCATTGATGAACACATGAAGATAGAAGTCTTATTTTCAAACTGATGAAATGGCAGATTTTTCTTAATTTAAACGCGATAGTTTACTTTCAACTATTTTCACCATGCAATCAAACTAAACCCAAGCATTAGTCATCACTGAATCTTTGAAAGATATCATGGTAATACTTTCCGGTAATCCTAGGATATATTCTGGAAATCCTTTGAGGGATATTCTGGTAATCCTTCTGGAGATATACTGGTATTATTTTGAGGGATATTCTGGTTATTCCTTTGAGATATTCTGGTAATAGTTTAATAGATAATCTTTGAAAGATAGTCTGGTCATCCTTTGAGAAATATTTTTAACCTTTGAGAGATAATCTGGTCATCCTTTGAGAGATATTTCTGGTCATCTTTTGAGAGGTATTCTGGTAATCCTTTGAGAGATATGAACTTTATTCTTGTCATCCTTTGAGAGATATTCTGTTAAACTTCTGAACGTAATCTGGTCATCCTTTGAAAAATATTATTGTGACCTTTGAACGATATTCTGATCATCTTTTGAGAGATATTTTGGTAAACCTTTGAACGATATTCTGGTCATCCTTTGAGATATATTCTGGTGAAATTTGAACAATATTCTGGTAAACCTTTGACAGATATGGTGGTAATCCTTGAAAGATACCATGGTCAAACTATAAGAGATATTCTGATCATCCTTTGAGAGATATTCTGGTCATCTCTTGAGAGATATTCTGGTCATCATTTGAGAGATATTCTAGTCATCCTTTGAGAGATATTATAGTAATCCTTTGAGAGATATTCTGGTTATCCTTTGAGAGATATACTTGTAAACCTCGGAGAGATATTCTGGTAATCCTTTGCGAATATCTGGTAATTTGTACAGATATTCTTGTTACTCCTTTGAGGGAAATTCTGGCCATCCTTTGAGAGATATTCTGGTAATCCTTTGAGAGATATTCTAGTAATCCTTTGAAAGATATTTTTGTATTCCTTTGAGAGATATTCTGGCAATCCTTTAGGACATATTCTGTTCATCCTTTGAGATAATCTGGTAATCATTTATGATGTTCTGATTAATCCTTTGCAGATATTCTGGTATTCATTTGAAAGATATTCTTAGGTATATTCTAGTAATCATTGGAGATATTCTGGTAAAACAGTTGGGATATTTTGGTAATCCTTTTAGAGATATTATGGTAATTCTTTGAGGGATATTCTGGTTAACCTTTGAAAGATATTTTGGACATCCTTTTTTGGTAATCCTTTGAGGGGTATTCACCAGCCCAGTAGTCAGTACTTCGGTACTGAACCGAAAGCCGATTATTTTTTAAACCTTCCAATATCTAAAATTTTGTAAATTTTATTGAAAACTAAGGAGTATCTCCCTCATGCAAAGCTCTGTCCTTAGATGATTTTGGCTTTAAATTTAGATCATTTGGTTATTTGTTCTCTATCAGTTTTTAAACATCTTTGAGTTTATGGTCTTCCAAACGTTTAGATTTTATCTGCACTGATGAGACAGAAGTTGTCGAAATGCGCATATGCAGAAAGTAAATTCACAGTGACTTCGGTATTTAGTTATTTGAACGATATTCTGTAAATCCTTTAAAAAATATTCTGATAAGCCATTGACATAGTCTGGTAAACCATTGCGAGATATTCTGGTAAACCTTTTGAGAGATTTTCTAGTCATCCTTTGAGGGATATTCTGGGTAAACTTTTAAGATATATTCTGGTAAACCTTTCAGATATATTCTGGTGTTCCTTTGAGAGATATTCTGTTATTCCTTTGAGAAATATTATGGTATTCCTTGGAGGGATATTCTGGTAATCTTATGAGAGATATTCTGGAAATACTTTTGCGAATATATGGTAATCTGTGAATATATTCTGGTAATCCTTTGAGAGATATTTTGGTAAACCTTTGAGAGGTATTCTGATAATCATTTGAGATATTCTGGTAATCCTTTGAGATATTCTGGTAATCCTTTGAGTTATATTCTGGTAATCCTTTTAGAGATATTCTTGTAATCTGTTGAGAGATATTCCAGTAGTCCTTTGAGAGATATACTGGGTATCCTTCAGATAATCTGGCAATCCTTTGAGAGATAATCTGGTAATCATTTGAGAGACATTCTTGTATTCCTTTGAGAGATATTCTTGTAATCCTTTAGGACATTCTGTTTAGCCTTTGCGATAATATGGTAATCATTTATGATGTTCTGGTAAATCCTTTGAGAGGTATTCTGGTACTCCTTTGAAAGATATTCTGAGGGATAGTCGGAGATATTCTGGTAAAACATTGGGGGATGTTCTGGTAATCCTTTGAGAGATATTATGGTAATCAATAATTGAGGGATATTCTAGTAATTTTGTTGAGAAATATACTGGTAAACCTTTTAAGGATATTCTAGTAATTCTTTGGGGGATATTCTGGTTAACGTTTGAGGGATTTGAGGGATATTCTGGATATTCTAGACATCTTTTGAGAGATATTTTGTAAATCCTTTCAGAAATATTCTGATAAGCAATTGAGTCTGGTAAACCATTGCGAGATATTCTGGTAAACCTTTGAGAGATTTTCTGGCGTTTCAGAGATATTCTGGTAATCCATTGAGAGATATTTTGGTCATCCTTTGATAGATCTTCTGGTAATCCTTGGAGATATATTCTGGTAATCCTTTGAGAGATATTCAGGTAATCTTTTGAAAAGTATTGTGGTAATCCTTTGAGAGATATTCAGGTAATCCTTTGAGAAATATTCTGGTAATCCTTTGATAAATGTTCTGGTAATCCTTCAAGAGATATTCAGGTAATCCTTTGAAAAATATTCTGATAATCCTTTCAGAGATATTCTGGTATTTCTTTAAAGATATTGCGGTATTCCTTCGAGAGACATTCTGGTAATCCTTTGAGTGATATTTTGGTAATCCTTTAAGGGGTATCCTGGTAATCCTTTGAGAGATATTCTGGTAATCCTTTGTAAGACATTTTGGTTATCCTTTCAGAGATATTCTGTTAAATTTTGAGAGATATTCTGTTTAACCTCTGATGGATATTCTGGTAATCCTTTGAGAGATATTCTGGTAATCCCTGAGAGATATTCTGGAAATCCTTTGAGAGATATTCTGATAATCCTTTGAGAGATATTCTGGTAATCCCTCGAGAAATATCCTTGAAAACCATTTGGATGTATGAAAATGAAAACTCAAACATAGTAGGGATCACAACAGGACTATTATTAACAAATGTGGGTTAAATTGTTTAAGAGATGATCTTTGAATGCACTTCTCACAATTTTCCTGTGTCCTATGCCCCATCTTGGATGAGGTCTGAATATAATGAAACCAATAACATGTTTGAATCTGCATCACCTTACTTCATGTTCAGCTGAGAAAGTAATGTTAAAAGATAATGAAAAAATATCTAAGTTCAAAAGCAGATAAATTGTACATCTTTTATTCAAAAGTGTCCAATAGGGAAGGTGCTCATCTTAAATGTGCACAGAACAATTCTGCAGTTTCAGAAGTATTGGTTAAAGATGACAAAGATTCAGATTACACAAACTTGGTACCCAAAGCATGACGGATGGATGGAGTCAAGCAACTTCTAGACTTGCTTTCCCCTTTGGTAATGCAGATAAAAATCAGAAACTTTGAAGAGGACCCCCAAAGACTATAATGATCAAATTTGGCCAATTATTTGAAAGAATTATAAAGGAAAAGTTAATTAGGGATGATGGTTGGGCCAACAGATGATGGATGGGCGCCAGGTGATGGCAAAACCTCACCCTAGCCATCACTGGATGAGATGAAAATGCTTGATTTGCTGTGAAATATAATAGACTTGCAAATAATTAATCTCAAAATGACCTCCAGATGAAGTACAGCAATAAAAGGTTATACCAATAAAAAGTTATATAAACCGAAATGGCTTGAACTACAATAACTCAAACACCATGGATGCCTCTAACCCTTTTTGTAGTCCCTTTGTTCAAGTTTAAACATAGTTCAATCTCGAACACTCCTTTGGCTCGAACTGTTTTCATCAATTCCTTGGGTGTTCAAGCCATCAATTTTCGACTGTATGTATTTCTTTCTTGTAATTATTTCAACTTGACATTTGCACATGCATTCTGTATCCATTCATTCTTTTTTTTACTTTTTTACACATGAATTGGAGACTTTGGAACTGAAGTATAGTAATTTCTTATTGTATTGTGGTATTCACATTCCTTGCAATGAAATTTTTAACTTTGATATAATTTTTTCTACACAGCTACATACCACAACATTATGAGCTACAAGTACATATGAAGAAATAAATTCTGAAAACCAGGACAAGGTAATCCTCAGAAGATAAACATTAAGCTTGTATCAGGACAACTTTCTGTCTATGTAATCACAGGTTATGTTTTGAAAAAAATTAAGATATAAGAGAAAAAGGTTTGAAGAGATGGACACATTTAAGTGCATGTAATGATACTGAGTCTGTCATAAAAAACATACCTTCCATTCAATAATGGTACTGTGGACCAAATATTCGTAATTAAAAACACATTTTTTAATATCTTTGAAAATTTATTTAATAAAAAAGCTATAAACCACATTTTCAAACAAACAACACAAAATAAAACAAAAATTGTTCAAAACCAACACTTGATGTTTAATATACTACAAACTGACCTCATAGTAGATCTGCCATTATAGTACAAATACAAAAATTGTCGTGAAAACTTTATTAAAAAGAGAATAAAACTGTTCCAAGTACCAAAAAAAAAAAATAGCTGTTGACTACTCGTAACAATTTTATGCTCTCCTTTTTTACTGTGGAACATCTTTAAAATTTGAAATACATGTATTGAACATATCATTCTTAAGAGATGCTAAATTTTGTGAGGGAATCATTTCCGCTGTTTACCCTTATAGAATAAATCTGTGAAAATAATAATAATAACAATAGATCTTAAAGGTAACCTAAAATGGCTGAAGAAAGCAAAATTAAAGAATCCTGAACAGGTTTTGACCTAAATTTCATGAACTTTTACCCCCACGAAAAATTATCAACTTTACAAATAAGTTTGAAACTACTTTTTATTGTACAGTCACACCTGCCATACAGACCACTTTTGTAAAAATTAGAAAATATGAAAGCCTAAAAGCTGATAAATAATGGACTTAAAAAACAGCTGCAACCACAATTAATGTACTGGTTATATTGCACAAAAAGTCCAGAAAAATCTCACTAATCAAAAATATACAATAATTTCTAATGCTAAAACATATACACAAATTTCACAATCAGGTAAAACTTGAAATACAAAATGGAACTTTTCCATAAATTGGAAAATTCTTCAACAATAATTTTTTGGTCATTGCAGTAAACTAGAAGAAAAGCTGAACTATTTTATTAATGCTTAAAAAATATTACTTTAGTAATGATAGAGTAAAAGTTTAGACTTTATTAGCAGTTGATCAAACTTTGCATACCATGCAAGCCAACCAATTAATAAAGATAAAAACAAATATATACTTAACATGCTAAAGGAGGAAAAACATACATGTACATGTATATACAGTAAAACTTGTTTTAACTTAACCTTCCTGCTAAGTAAAGACTGGTGTTTTTACAGGTTAACAACATACAAATAGAAATGTTCTTTACAACAATCATCCAGAATCCCAGGCCTGAATCAGTTTTTAGTTCTTTTAAAGCAAATTTTAACTGAGGGAACACAATTCACAAGCATTTTTAATATTTCTTAATGCAATGTATGACCCTACTAGTTTTATCTTCAGTCTGTTTATTAGGTAATCAGACAGATCCTATATTATGGATGGCATATGGTCAATCTGTTCCCATCAAATTTTGGGTTTCCTTCCAAAGCTGAACTTATACAAGTGTACAAAGAAAGGGCTACCATTGATGGCTCAACATATGATATTTATAAAATTCCTTCACAAAAATAACAAAAATCAAGAAGTTGTCTCCCCTTGTGCCATATTTTTGTAGTGCTTTCTATGTAATCATTGTTGTAAAAATAAATTTTAATTTTGAAGATTATTATAACAATAGCTAATATATATTTGAAAACAAAATTTGCCATGTGCCAGCCACTGCCTGACTTTCCCATGGACATCCTTTTATAAAAAAGCAGTTGAATTTTTCAAGTATTTACAAATGTTGCAATTAATTATAGACTCCAAATTTCAGCTTGTTATATAATTTCTGAGACAAAATTTTGAAAAATTTACAAATTGATATGGCAATAGTACAACTACATACAAAACAATTAAACAGATTATCACAGATCATATTGAGCACTTGTTTAATGATTTTAATGCTAATATATACAATGCAAAATGTTGTCAAAATGCAAGCATTGGCATACAAAAATAGGCAAGATAGTTTATAAATTAAATAACAATACAGACTATAGGCCATAATAAAACAATTACTAGATTCATATCCCCTCCAAACCCAATTTTCCAGACCAAGAACAAAAAAAGTTTAAATTCATTTAGATTAAATTTTGGAATAGTGGTAGCCTTGTTGGATATTTAACCATGTTTTCCATTCTGAATAAAATTTACACAGGCGAATCAAAACATAAGTTTTGACAAAAAATCAGTATGGGACGATTTTGGAGGGGTGGGCGGGGATTTACTTATTAATTAAAATTGGCCTAATAAACCAATGTAAAAGATTTTAACTTCTTTCTACCGAATGTGAGATGATAAATTATTATAGTTTTGTAGATGGCATTGTGTCTCTCTCCTCCTCTGCCGGTTGGTACCCTACATTGTAATGTCCGTTACATGGGAGACCAGTAACCTCTGATGGCTGGTATCTTAAATGTCCATTCTGTCGGACACCAGAGTCTTTAGACATAGTCAGTGATAAGTATGATGGCGGTTCACTAAATTCACCCTCTATACTTTCGTATGGTATTTCTTCAATTTTTTTATTTGAATGTTCGTCTAATTTGTTCTTCTGTTGATATTCATAAAGTCTGGCTTTGTTCACAGATGGTCCTGTAAAAAAAAAAAACATTTTAAACTATATCCAAACTGTTGTTATGGAGTCTAATTATTTAACTTACAAGAAAGTGTGATATAAGGACGTACAGACAGACAGACACCATAACTATGTCCCATCACTGAAGTACAGCAGGGATTGATTGATTGTTTAACCTTTCAGCTATATCAAGACTAGAACAAGTTTGTTAATAAATAATCACTTTGAGGTATGGAAAGGGTCATGGGACGGAAAATTCTGACTAGCAGTGGAAAAGTAGGGTGAAATCAATAGGGGCGGGGATTTACCCTTGTAGCCAATCACCTATGGACCACTCAAATAAGAGCTTGCTACAAGGGTTCTTTAACGTGAAGGAAGCATGGCATTTCTTCCAACACGTGGACCTGAGTTTACATCCCATCCGAAAGATGGGTTGTGTATTTATTCATCCCGCACAACCATGGACATCTAGTTTTGGAGGGTTTGTACCCCAGAGACTGGAAAAGTACAGCAGGGACAATAACTAGTAAGTTGGGCTGATTGTTGTAGAACCATACATGCCTAAATTTTTTACCCAAAGAGTAGCGATGGTTAAATAATTGAAATTAACAGGCACATATACCTAATTTGCCTATGAATTATATAATGAATTCTAATAAAGATATTTTGTGACCTATTGTAATGGGAGGTCAGACAGTATCATGATTTTACTGATAAACATGTAATAATGGAGGTCTGTCTAATTTTAACCCCTCATTTTAAAGGTTACTGATGATCAAATACATATAACTCTACTCTTTTTATCATCTAAAACATGTAAAGTGGTAATAATCAACAAATTAAGATGACCTGACTACTTATGTATAAGTTGAGAGTAATAATAAAATGGACCTATGACCAAAATCTACACCGAAGAGTCAAAATGGCACCAAATTTTCACCATACAAATGCAAAAGAACAAATGTTGCTGATGACAAACAATAACTAAACCGAAGTTTACAAATGTGATTGGACTTGAAGTTTATTGTTAAAACTAAGTCCTGATGAAATATTTAATAATTCAGGAAAAAAATTCAAAAAAGTGGGTAAAAATTAGGCAAAATTGGTGCCACGTTAAATTTCCCATTGAAATACATAGGAATTTTCAGGTTAAAATTATGCTGAAAGAACAAATGTTGCTAGATTGTAAAGAACTTGTTACTAGTGTCTTCCTATTAAGGAAAGGTCCATAAACAACAGGTTTACTAAGTTCTAACAAAAATCAAAAGCCTTTCTTCACAGTAACCAAATATAATTTCAACTAGAGGTACTGTGGTCCACTGGGCCACAAATAAATACCCCAGCATGCCCAATATAATAAGAAGTTTAAATAAAAGGCTGATCTTTAAAGTCAACTGCGTCTTTTAATGTTATTCAAAAAACTTAATTTAGGCCAAGTATCAACATACCAATGTATCGGTAAACAGGAAGTAGTAGCGCAACAAACCTGAAAATAGCTTACACGGTACAACTCATCATCATGAAGCTCCAGACCAAATATGAAATCATTTCCACTTTTGGAAGAAGAGAAAACTTTGACGAAAAATTTTCATTAGTAGTGGTATATGAAACTAAGTATTAATGTATCTGCAAACAGGAAGTAGTAGCGCCACAAACTTGAAAATAGCTTACACGGTACAACTCATCTATATGAAGCTTGAGACTAAATATTAAATCATTTCCACTTATAGAAGCAGACAAAACTTTGACGAAAATTTTCATTAGTAGTGGTATATATAACTAAGTATCAACATACCAATGTATCGGTAAACAGGAAGTAGTAGCGCAACAAACCTGAAAATAGCTTACACGGTACAACTCATCATCATGAAGCTCCAGACCAAATATGAAATCATTTCCACTTTTGGAAGAAGAGAAAACTTTGACGAAAAATTTTCATTAGTAGTGGTATATGAAACTAAGTATTAATGTATCTGCAAACAGGAAGTAGTAGCGCCACAAACTTGAAAATAGCTTACACGGTACAACTCATCATTATGAAGGTTGAGAGTAAATATTAAATCATTTCCACATACAGAAGCAAAGAAAACTTTGACGAAAATTTTCATTAGTAGTGGTATATA
>MJUU01003327.1:8189-31717 GCA_002080025.1 Modiolus philippinarum | reverse complement strand
TTTGTCATTTTCGAAGGTGGTCCAAACATTTTCTTTCTGAAGCAAATCTTTTAACAATATTTGTGAAATCAAAAGTTTGCTTGTTTAATTAAGAAAGCGCATTTTATAGTAAAATATTTCGAAATGAAAATTTTAAAAGGATAGGTAATCAAAAAATAATTTATTACATCGATGGCCAGCGCTGTATACGAAGAGTATCTAGGCTGTATAAATTATAACTATCCTTCACCTGATGGTGCCTCATCAAACAATTATGAAGTAGAAAAAATCTGATATCTGGTCCGAAAATCAATTTTAGTTGGAAACTTGCAATATCAAAATTTAACAAAATATAAGAAAAAGAAGGGAAACGGGAAATGTGTCAAAGAGACAACGACCCTAAGGGGAGCAATAACAAAATACCGGTATTGTTAAAAGCTAAGAAGTATCTCCCTCTTGCATAGCTTTGCTGATTTTGGCTTTTCTAGTTAGATCATATTGGTAATTTGTTCTCTGTCAGCTTCACTTATACTTTGGTATGTGGTTTTCAAAATGTTTTGAATTTGTTTGCACTGAAGAGACAAAATTTGTTGAAATGCGCATATGCAGAAACCAAATAAACACTAACTTCGGTATTTTGTTATTTATATAGATGCATAAGGGTCTTTCCATTTCTCCCTATTTTATCCCTTTTTTCTGTCCAAAAAACTGTTTTTTTTTCATTAAAGCGAAACGCCTTAAATCAATCTGAGTTTAAGCTGATGTTCCCACTATTAAGTTGTTGGATTTCAAAATGATATCCCACATTAGAAAGCGAGTTATATCTAAATTTTATTGGATATTGATTAAGCCACCATATAGCTAAATATTCCTAAAGTAATTTTTGCTGGTCTTGTTCAAATAAAACATTTAATTTATCTATCTAAATTACAAATGAACGCTTTGTTTTTGTTTTTGTTTTATTTTGATTTTGTTTTTTTTTGTCGAGAAAAAGACAGAAAATGGAGTAAATGTCAAGGAGACAACACCCCATGCATCTCCAAGTTAAAACGACCCAAGTTTGTAATCATTTTGAAATATCCTTCTTTGCCGCCTTTGATACATTGATAACGTTTTCAGAGTAAGTGAAGTCTCAAACTTCCCTACGAAAGGCATTTTGTAGTATTATTTTGGACAGTAAAGATACAATTGTAGGGTCTTTGATTTCATTAAGTTGCTTGTGTTTTACTGAATAACTTCACAACAAGAAGATTGAATCTACCCTTACCATTGCTACTAAATGTATCTGTTATTAGTGACACGTTTTGACCCATGCTGGGTACTGAATAATACCCTTCCTTTTTCAATACTATATTCTAGCTGGCTGTGTGACGGGTGCCATGCGTGGAGCAGATCATGCTTACCCTTCCAGAGCACCTGCTGATACCTCAGTTTTTATAGGGGTTCACACTGCTAGTGCTTTAGTTTTGTGGCGTTCTTGTTCATTTTTGTTTGTTTGTTTTGCCTTTGTCATACTGTCTCAATTCGTGTTGCTGTGCCGAATTGCCGTGATGTTGGATTTATGATTTTAGAATTTCCCCTTTCCTTTTCTTGCTTCGGTATTCGTTTGCCGATGTATTCCTGGCTTTATGTACTTCTTGTCATTTTTGCTACCAGGTTATAACATTGGCTTGCTCATATACACAAATAACACGTGACGATAACCGTACAATTTACTTCATATGTTGAAAGGAAACCAGTTTGATGAAGTTTGATAATTTAGTTGCAAATGGCGCTCCTAAACGGTGTCACGGTATTGTACACCATTCTCTGCGATTGGGTTCACGCGACGTTTTTACAACTCATTGCTGGTGTATTTTTTAGGGTCCTCTTATTTTTATTTCCCATACTCCAGCTTTTCTTGATAATTTCACCATACCGTTCTGAGAATTGTGAGTTTACCTTTGAGTACAGAGTTGTAGAGAATGCTCTCTCCTTTGCTTATTTTATACAGTTCAGGTCGTCAGTACTTTAGACGTATTATGTTCAATGTTTGCGAGATATAGGAAAAATTATTTTGTCTCTCTTGTTCTCCTACTCACTACAAATGGAGAAAAGAGTGTAACCTGTTATGAAATCCTCATTTTGTTCGCTGATTCGATACTTGTCTGCTGGTCAATGTCCAACAACTTCAATGGTTTGGGCTAATGCAGAACTGGTGAAAAAATAACAGGAAAACCATATACTCAAACTTTCATTGACAGGCCACAATCTGACTGATACTGGGAACTCCGCAACAAAAGATTTGCAATTGTCAGCAATAGCCGATTCCAACCCAGACAACATATTCGAATATTCTATCCCATTTCCAGCCTCAAAATCTACCTAGACATCAATTTTCGTTGATTCGGACGAAGTTGATATTTTCTTGTTTTTTAGCAGCCATCCTGGAAATGACGCCCCCTCCCCCTTTTTTAAATTTTAAACATACAGCATACAACTTCAGATGGTGGTGTAACTTTGTGTACAGTTTGAAATAATTTCATTCGGTCATGTCCAATAACTTAATACCGAGGTTACTGCGAATTTACTCCAAACAATACCCGAACAAATATCATTGGACGAATAAGAATTAAAAAAAGGCATAATTATCAGAAGAAACGTATAATAACAACATATCACCCGACTTCGTCCGGGGCTACATGAATTCAAAATTCAAACATTTCAATTTCAGATTTAGGTTTAGATTCCACAACAAAAACTGTTCATGTATTTGTTCACATGAGTTATAGCGATGAATCAAATTTCAAAGAGTTTTTGAGTTTTTTTTTATTTCACTGGAGATAGAGTATATTAAATTTAAAGAGCCATATCACAGACATGTGTGTGTGAGGGAGGTGTGAAATCTCAATGCTTACAAAAGGGGCAAGACGTTTTCTGTAATGTGTTTTGGGCATTTTCAGTTAGTTGTGAAATGTTTTTGGTGAATTGAATCAGTTGTTAGCTGTTTTTGTACCATTTAGTGTTTTTGTGGCTATTAGTTTAGTTTTAAATTAACTGTGAATTTATAAGATTGTTAACCTGCTAATGAAGCCCTTCTTGCCCTCTCCCCCTTTACAACTGACAATTTACAAGAATAGTGAATTTTAAATTCTGCGAGAATACAAATTAGACAAATAAGCCTAATTCAAAATTAATTTCAGTGTTTCTTGTTAAAAGGTCTATATATTTTTTTACAACCCATCGTAACATTATTGAAGCTAAACTGTGTACATAATGTTAAGTTTCTTTTCTGTTCCTTGAAATCTCTTCTTATTCTGTATCTGGAATGAACAAAAATTATCAAATCATTATTTAATCTTTAATTTGTAAAAGAAATACGAATGTTCGCAATAAAAAGGCTTGTTTCCATACTTTATTTCGCATTTTTGCCTAAAGTTTGCAAAAATTTTATATTTATGACAAAAGAACACCTGGATCCTCTAGATCAATGGAAATCAAACTAAACTAAAAAAAAATAAATACATGGTACAGAATAAAGAACATACAAATAAATTTAAGGCAAAACAAAATAAGAAATGAATTAACTTCTAGCTATTAAAAAAGTGTTTTCCTGATCCAAGGCAGTTATTCGAATTCTTTGTACGATTTGAATTAGTTTTTATGTTCTCTATACAGGATATAACAAAATTACCCAACAGAATTACAAACAGCCTTAGTCTACGAGGCAAATTGTAAGAAAAACGACTAAAAAGCATATTTTCCATTTTTGGAAGAAAGAGTTTGATTTGGGCAAATGTTATTGTAAATGTTGTTTCTGCAGATGGCCATTTCTTCAGTGAGGATTAAATGAAAACGTATAATAAGCTGATAGACTACAAATAATCATTAGAATGTAAACGACAGAGCACAATTTGTACGAAGAAGATACTCTTTAGTTTTAAACAAATTTTACGAAATCTAGATATAGCAAGACTGCAAATTCATTCGGTTTTCAGACCAACAGTTTAGTAATTGACTACTGGGCTGGTAAATACCTCCGGGTACTGTAAACGGTCCATCACCAGAAGCATTAACCATGTCGTATAATAAATAATATAATACAGATGTAATACAAATAACTAAATACCCAGGTTACTGTGAATTTACTTTCTGCATATGCGCATTTCGACAACTTATGTCTCTCCAGTACAGATAAAATCTAAACGTTTGGAAGACCATATACTCAAAGATATTTAAAAACTGACAGAGAACAAATAACCAAAATGATCTAAATGTAAAGCCAAAATTAGGAATAAAAATTAGGAATAAAAATTAGGAATAAAAATTAGGAATAAAAATTAGGAATAAAAAAATAGATTCCAGAGACAACTTTTGTCTCTTTACTGCAGATAAAATCATGCAATAGATTTAGAGGGGACGTGACGGGAGCGCGCCCTTAAAACCGGTAGAAAATATTTCTTTACAGTAAAATCGGGAATTTGACCAAATTTTGTCTAAAATTTTCGCGCCTCGCTGCCCTCTGCGACTTTTTGTCTCCAACTTCAAAACCTTGACCCGCAACAGAAAGCTTTAAGCTTAAATATGTGATCATATATTCTTTCACTAAACAAGTTGGTTATCTAATAAAAAAATAATTATCAAATATTGACCCAGAAATATTCTCCCTAGAAACGAACCCAAACTGGGTTTCCAAAATGAATTTTTAACGGGGCTTTTCATCGGAAAAATCCAGTTAGTCGAACAATAAAAATGGAGTGCAGTGGGTGGGCGGGTGGTCGGCTGCAAAATGGCTACATCATTTGTCCGGAGCAAATCTCCTACAGTTTTTGAGACAGAAACTTTCTATTTTGCAGATTATTTGTACACATATGAGAGGTGTGCATGATACTTTGATTTAGATTTTTGATTACAATTTTATGAACTTAGTCATTTTTACATCAAATATCTGCCAACATGGTACCCCATTTCTCGAAGTAAATATCCTACAATTTTCGAGATAGAAGTTTTATATTTTGCAGATCACATGTACACATATCAGTATGTGTATGGTACATGTGCTTAGATTTTGATTTTTGATTATTTATGCTAAAATTACAAGTTGTCCATCTTAGTCATTTTTATGGCAAATATCTGTCTATAGGGTACCCCATCTTTCGGAGCACCTCATACAGCTTTATATGTTGCAGATCATTTTGTACATATGTCAGGGTCGTGCATTTTATTTTGATTTTTGTTAACTTATGCTAAAATTACTAGTTGTTGACCTTATTCATTATTATGTCAAATATTATTTGTGAACAGGGTACCCCATCTGTGCGGAGCAGGATGTCGCCTTCAAATTTTTTCTATAAATAATAGGCTGCTCCAATGGAAGGTGAACATTGCAAGTATACATTTCAGATTATTCAGGGTTGACCAATTTGTAAAATACATCTATACTGTCCATATAGAAAACCAGAGGCCTGTTTAATGAAAGCATCCGAAGACCAATCTTAGCTAAGATATATCTTAGGATGGTCTTAAGTCCAATTTTCGTCCTAAGTCATGTCTTAAGACCACCCTAAGACATATCTTAGAACAAAGATGTGTCTTAAGACCATCTTAAGATTTATCTTATCTTAGGACACGTTCATTAAACAGGCATCCAGTTTAAAACTTTCCTCTTTTTAGTTCATAAATAAATAAAAGTGACAACAAAAGACAGAAGCAATTAGATGGAGAGGCCAGTAAGGAAAATCCGTAAGACGTACGACCATATCGAGAACACACAACCCAACATAGAACATTTGATGGAAGCCGTCATATCCCGGACATTTTCTAAATAAAATGGTGGGTTCATGTTAAAACAATTTTCTTTTAGGGTTTTATTTTCATTTCTACTGACCACTATTAATGCTGATTGAAGTTTCAGTCCAATATCCAATCCATCCTACACATTTGTATTTTCCAAAATCTTTCCTTGAAATATTCTTTATTGCCAATTGTTGACGACGGTGGCTGCTCATAGATGCCGTGAAAATTCTGGAAAAAAAAACAAAAAAGAAAATAAAATATGGCAAACTATACGTGCACTCGCAATAGATCTAAAGAAAGTTAAATACGTATGAATAATGAAGAATTCCCTAATGGAATATCATTGTAAATATTAGTTCATATTTTGAAAATTTTCACTCGTAAAAATACAATAATTTTCTGAATAACAAAATGCTGCAGTTGCTATAAATTTAGTTTTTGCATACAGCCATTTCGAAAAATTGCGTCTTTTCAGTGCAGATCTAATCACAAAACATTCACACTTTTTAAAAAATATATATATGTCTTGGCTATTTTTTTTATACTATAGCACTAAATTTAGAACAGCATTTTCTTGTGGAAATCCTTTTTATTTTTTTTACATTATGATATTTAAAAATTAATTATTTACTTACATGTAAAGCTATTTCTTTAACTTCAAAATTTACAACATATGTATAATCAATTGTAATGTTAGTTTTAGTGCTAACAATTTGATTTTTGTTACAAATTTCAAAACAATAAGACAAAAATTCAAATAATTTTAATACCCATGAAAGTTTCTAGACAAATTATGAAGAAATGACTGCGATATTTTGTTATTATTTACAAGTTTGTGGAATTAAAGTGACTTACTACAAGTTACATAAAAATACACAAAATGATTTTGTTATCTGTTTACGACACAATGCTATTGGAATATTCTTTATAACATATCATACCTACCTCTCCAGCAAACGAAATGGAAATTTTGCATTTAATTTGTTATTGTTGACCATAGTTTAAACAGTTACTTTTTTAAAAAGAGGTGAAATACTGTCTAAAACTGCAAAGTGAGGAAAATGTTCAGCTTTTTGTCGCTCCTCGTCACCGCAACATCATCGGAAGATATGACGTGTTGGGTTCAGAAATGAAAACGGAAGCTTTTATTTCATGTCTCCATAGTTTTGACATCGATGAAAGTATGATGGACGAGCAGGTTTTATATCCTCCGGAACATAAGCTGTCAGTCTCGTTGTTTGTGGAAGTTAACGCCATGAGTACCTTAGTTGTTAATGTTTTGTCTGTTATTTTTAGCTCACCTGACCCAAAGGGTCAGTGTGAGCTATTGCCATCACTTGGCGTCCGTCGTCCGTCGTCCGTCCGTCCGTTAAACTTTTCACATATTCATCTTCTCCTCTGAAACCACTGAAGCAAATTCAACCAAACTTTACAGGAATGATGTATGGAGGTCCTTTACAAAGATTGCCCATTTCGTTCCGATCCGATAAAAAACATGGCCGCCAGCGCAGAACTTAGGTTTAACATTGGACCCTATGGGAAAAATCACATTTTCATCTTCTGCTCTGAAAAGACTGAAGCAAATTATACCAAACTTTACAGGAATGATGTACTTAAGGTCCTTAACAAAGATGGCTCATTTCTTTCCGATCCGACGAAATACATGGCCGCCATCACGGAACATGGTTTAACATAGGACCCTATGGGAAAATCACATTTTCATCTACTCCTCTGAAGCCACTGAAGCATATTCAACCAAACTTTACAGGAATGATGTATGGAAGGTGGTTTACAAAGACTGCTCATTTTGTTCCGATTTGATAAAAAAACATGGCCTCCAGCGCGGAACTTAGGTTTAACATTGGACCCTATGGTAAAAATCACATTTTCATCTTCTGCTCTGAAAAGGCTGAAGCAAATTGAACCAAACTTTACAGGAATGATGTACTAAAGGTCCTAAACAAAGGTAGCTCATTTCGTTCCGATCCGATGAAAAACATGGCGGCCGGCACTGAACTTAGGTTTAACATAGGACCCTAGGGGAGAATCACATTTTCATCTACTCCTCTGAAACCACTGAAGCAAATTCAACCAAACTTTACAGGAATAATGTATGGAAGGTGGTTTACAAAGATTGCTCATTTCGTTCCAATTCGATAAAAAACATGGCTGCCAGCATAGAACTTAGGTTTAACATTGGACCCTTTGGGAAAAATCACATTTTCATCTTCTGTCCTGAAAAGGCTGAAGTAAATTGAACCAAACTTTACAGGAATGATGTACTAAAGGTCCTGAACAAAGATTGCTCATTTCGTTCCGATCCGATAAAAAACATGGCCGCCAGCACGGAACATAGTTTAACATTGGCCCTATGGGAAATTCACATTTTCATCTTCTCCTCTGAAACCACGGAAGCAAATTCAACCAAACTTTACAGGAATGATGTATGGAAGGTCCTTTACAAAGAATGCTCATTTCATTCCGATCCGATGAAAAACATGGCTGCCACCGCAGAACTTAGGTTTAACATTGGACCCTGTGGGAAAATTCACATTGATTCTTCTTCTGCTCTGAAACCGCTGAATCAAATTCAACCAAACTTTACAGGAATGACGAACTGAAGGTCCTAAACAAAGATTGCTCATTTCGTTCCGATCCAATAAAAAACATGGCCGCCAGCACAGAACATAGTTTATTTTGGCCCTATGGAAAATTCACATAAAAAACATGGCCCCATACAGAACATCGAAAACCCTGCTTCAGCATTTTGTCAGGTGAGCGATACAGGCTCAGTGTCTGAGCCTCTGGTTCTATTTTATGTTCATGTTTTTGTCTTTTTTTTTCTTTGTCAAAGGTTCTGGACTTTTATTTTATCGTTGCTTTTGTATTTTATTTCTGTTGTTAAAAATTAAAATTCCACGTTGTCACGAACTAGGGAAAATGCTCCTCATTTTCTCAATCAGGTTCTTCTTGACCCATATTAAATGTCTCCTTAACGGGAAAATTAATTAAATACGTCAGAAAAATCTGGGATCATCTTGACACAGACATGTTTAATGTACAATTAATGTCATTACAACATTTCCGTCAACACAAACCACACCGCTTCATTTCGTGGTAATATGAAAAACGGCTGTATAGACCTTCATAAAAACAAAACAAGAGGCTCGCATGGCCAAGAGGACCAAGTATCAAGTTGTGTATCACATACTTAATATTTTGTCCGTTATCAAAGTTAAAATAAAATGATGTAGTTTAAGATCTAGTGGAGGCGCTAAACATGTGTTCAAGTAGGATCTGACGTTAAGCTGTTTCTCAATGAACCTTTTTTAAAATACCATCAAAAACAAAGGGAAAAGTTTTATTCCCTTAGGCCACGTTGTTCCAGAGGAAGAGATCCCTAAATATGTATATGTATATAGGGTCCAATGTAAAAAAAAAACTGTATTCACTGGTAGTAGCACTATTCGAAAAATGGCGAACCGTTAAAAAACCTTTAAAGCGGACTAATAAAATACAATAAATACCAAAGTTGCATGATTAAGTCAGTTTCGTTATACTGCACACGTGTTTCAAGGAGTAACCTAGCTCTTCAGCCACATTAAAAAATTGTTATAACCACGTTATTGGTTCGAATGGAACTGGTACTTCATAGGAGATCTAGAATAAGTGCTTTTCGACTTGTACAATGTTTAACTATGCTCCCTGCTGGCGGCCAAAATGGGACCACCCAAAGACTTATGTGGTCTTATAAATGT
The DNA here is from genome assembly GCA_002080025.1 of Modiolus philippinarum. NCBI lineage: Eukaryota > Metazoa > Mollusca > Bivalvia > Mytilida > Modiolidae > Modiolus > Modiolus philippinarum. The sequence goes on along the minus strand of MJUU01003327.1, from coordinate 22,205 downwards.
GGATAAGTATTGTTCATAATTAGCCTAATATTTTCAGATAAATGTAAAAAAAAAATGGATAACAGGAAACAGCTACCATGGCTGAAAATTATAATTACATGCCACAATCTGCTGTGGAACTACACAGGAAAAACATAAATACGACAAAAGACAACGATAGGAACTCGGGACAGCTGGACTTGGTACCGGCACTGGCAAAAGCCAGCGGTAGGGTTAAACCGGTTTATGGGTACCAAAACCTCCCCTTTATCTGTCCCGTTTCCCTATAATTGAATAAACTTACGAACAAATCTCCCAATATAGATAGATTACTAACTACGTGACCACAATCTCGAAAGGAGAGAAAATGACAATACGTTATTTTGAAAGATGGGTCAAGGGGTGCTCGCCGCTTCACTGCCGGCGAGCTCAAGGAGCCTTGTCCGCTGGTAAAAAACTATCGCACTACGGAAGAACAATCAAACTCAAAACTTTCCGAATGGTTTGGTAAAAAATCATCGTATATTTAAGTAGACATCGGTAGTATCAGTGAAATGCCAGTATGTCTGTAAAATTTTAAGGTCAGTAGATCTAAAAGTCAATTTAACGTATCTTGTCGATTTCCCTCATTACGTAAAGAAAGTAAGTTACGTCCCAGCATTTCTGGATTTTAATCAGTTTCTTGCATTCTTAACAACATTTCTGTAGACACGAGGATTAGAAATACCCTTAGTAATATCCTGTTTGCGAGAAACGCAATTTTTAGATATCAAATGTTCATATCTATTATAAAACTTCTTAAGGTTAGTGAGGACACCTCACCCCAAAAATAATTCCGAATTCAAAATGGCTATTTTTTAAATATATTTCTGTTAAATATATACCCTTTCCTTAGTATAAATATTGGACCACCTTTCCAGGCGTTTTTCTGAGATAAATGGGGTGAAATTACCTCCCCCTGAATAATGGTCCGAATTCCCATTTACCCCCCTTTTGACATATAAAAAAACAATTGTACATTGTTTTTGAAAAAAAGAGTGTTTGGCTTGTAAGTCTTTGTTGTTTTAAAGGTATTTCTAAAAATTCATCCACTTCTGTCAATTATTTTTGCTAATATTCCCAATTATGTGCACATAATTGAGGATAGATTTTTTATCACTTTTTGCCCCCTGGAGAGACATAAAAAGTGAAATTCAGAAAANAAAAAAATCAGTATAGCAAACCAGGCTTTTAAGAGACCTACAAGCATTCAAAGTTGACAACATTACCCTCCATCCCTCAAAAATGTTTGCCTCCACTAGAACAAAAACCGGAAGTGATGTCACCGGCTGTGCTTGTAGCACAAATACCAAACTAAAATAGTCATATGACTGTATACGGTCTTTACGTGACTAGAACAGGAAGTTGTAGGTTAAACATGTCAAACCGGAAGTGGATACTTTCTTACCTAATGTTAATCATAAATACAAAAAATTCATCTGCAAATTCAAATTTTGTGATATATTGTATGATAGTTCGACACGTAACCCCACAGGAGTCCTATAGAGAGATAATGGAGTGTGCATGCGGGACCGGAAGTAGTTTGTATTCCCAATTGGCCATCGTTTTACCGGAATGACCTATTATGCTGTATAAAGATATATTTTGGATGGCGTTGACTAAATGAATGAGTTGATATTTCTGATATTTTCTTGTTCAAAACTTCTAGGGAGTGATCTCTATCATTTTTTCCACTTTCTTATCCCTTTGTGTACATAATTTACTTTTTTTCACTACTATATCTCTATTTTATTTAATTTTTATCAAAGGAATTTTCCTTTTCCAGCACTTTTACTGTCTTAATTAATTATTATTTTCCTTTTTCTCACATTATTTCAAGTTTATTTCCATATTTTATCATATACGAAAGAATTTGAATTTTTCCCGCCATTTTGCTGTTTCCATGGCAACGGTCGCCATTTTGATATTTAAAAGACCAAAACTCGTATCTACACATGCTAAGTAACCTTCTTATCAAATTTCAGTCATTTTGGAGCAATTTNCTGTTCCCATAGCAACGGTCGCCATTTTGATGTTTTTAAAACCAAAGTTCGTTTCCACACATGCTCAGTAACATTCCTGTCAAATTTTATTCCATTCTGAACATTTTTAATTTTTTCCCGCCATTTTTATGGTTTAATCACGTGACAGCTGTCCTCACTAACCTTAAATATATTCAACGGCTAATGAAATCTGTATTTTGTCTTTGATACTAAGGTTACGTTCATTAAATCGTCATGAGTAGAACAAACGTGTGCGAATCGTACAAGTTGAGTAATATACACCCCATAGGATGGAGCCAGATGTGTGTCGCCGTCAAGAAAAGGGAAATTAGTAATAGTGAAATCAAAATCACCCCTTTTATCATACATTTTAAATTTTATTTTACCAGAGTCAATAATAATACTTAGATCCAGAAAAGGGCAGTATTTGGAATCATGGTTAGCTGTATTTAATTTTAACTCTTGTAGGTAAATGATTTCTACATAATTTAAAAACTGTGGATGGTCAATAGTAAGGATATCGTCAATATACCTGCTGTTATGATTGAAACTGAAATAAGTTTATCACTGTTTTGTATGGTTCCGTATTGAAGCTTTTTCATGAAGTCTCGTTCATAATAGAACAGAAAAAAGATCTGCAATGAGAGGTGTACAATTTGTACCCATTGGAATACCTATGACCTGTTTATAAATAGTGTTGCCAAAACGAACAAAAATTTTGTCCAGCAAAAGATTGAGTGCAGAAATCATGTCATCACATGTCCAGGAACAATGACTATTGTAGGTAATATTAGAGAAAAATCGTTGTTTTTGTTAGAACAAATGAACTGCAGAACAGATAATTTAAAAGACCATTTATTAAGTTTGATAAGCAGATTTCTGAATGTGGTTTCCCATTTGGTCCAATGTTTAACTATGTTCTCCGCTTGCAGCCATTCTTGATAAAGTGTGAGCCTTAAAAACGCCTTATTACAGGGGACCGCCCAATTGTTATAGCCAAGTTTTGTGTTCAAGTGTTCCTATATATTCCATGAAAAACGTTTCCCGCTGGTGGCCATCTTGGTTAAAGTGTGAACATTGAAATACATGTACATTTATACAGGGACCACAATAAGATTATTGGTGTGTTACAATTGACCCAAAAGTGAGGTTCCCCAGATAGCAAGAAGGTGATGGCCTATCATCGGCTGACTGATGGCACTGTTGGCGAACTGCTGGCAATGGCATGCCACTACTGGGCCAGATCTGGCCCGATGTGAGGTCGCCAACTGTTGGTTGATACCTCATGGGCCAGAACTGGGCCAAAAACTACTTCCCGACAGTGGTTTATCAGCTATCGGGCCGTCATTGGCCCGATTCAAGGGCTTGAATATTCCTCCCAACAGTTGTTTTATTAGCAAATTGGCAACCATTGGGCCTGAATTAAGTTTCCTCCCAACGGTTATTTTGAAATTAAATGAGCTATGAATGGTTAATATTTCGAATTGGTAACTTTGAAATATAAAGATTTGAATTAATTTTTGTCTTTGATCAATTTAAAAAAGTACTAAATTATTTTATATATCCTTTTCTTTTCTTTTTTTTTCTTGTTTTGTTTTTTGTTTATTGTTTTTTTGTTATTTTTTTTGTTTTTTGTTTTTGTTTTTTGTTTTTGTTTTTTTTTTGTTTTGTTTGTTTGTTTTTTCATTGTTTTTGTTCTGCTCCTTATTTCATTTTTATATAAACAATGAAAGATAATTAAGAAATCTTAAGATATTCAGTTTGTAACATAATGTCGGGATTTCCATTGCCTTATCTTTATTTTACACAATTAACATCTGGGACTCATTATCTTGTATACAAAGTCTGATGTCCAGCTGAGTTTTGTGATATCCTTATTGAATAAGTGTTAGTCATTTCCTCACTTTCTCACACGTTTACAACACATAACTGAAGCTGTGTGCATAGACTGAAGAAAAAACTGCAAGTATTTATTTTGTTTTGTTTTTCTTATGTATTATTTATTAAAGTGAAATAGAGAAATAGTACGTACTTTGCTTCAAAAATGTCAGATTCACATTAATTTTTAAATAGGTTTTACAAATTTTTTATCCTCGCTTTTATCCTGTTTATTATTTTCTTGAATTCATCATAACAAGAAAAACTAAAGTTTTGTAAATATACGAAAAAAATCTACCCTTACACGCTGAAATAACGAATTATGCATAACACTTTTGGTGAATTTTGTGTCAGTATCCATATGAAACACGGCGTTTATACAAATTCTATGTCTCTTTTTCAGTACCAAATTTGAATGTGCGGCACTTGATGTGCGGAAGGATTTTTCTGGATACAGAATACCTATGCATTCAGATATTATCCAGATACTGTTTATGTGCTGTGTTTTGATAACTTACAACACTTTTTAGTATCTGGACAGGTCTGACTAACTACAACATACAAGAACGAATTTTAGAACATCTTAAAATTGGACTTGCCAACAGCATTACAAGACGTGTATATTTATTCTGGATTTTTTAAATTATTACATGGATTAAATTGGAGGTTTTCCTAACAGCTGCTTCTGGTGTTCTAAATATAGTTGCCTGAAGCAGTAATCGTACAATGATGGCAAACAAGCAGCAAACCATTTTCGTGCCAACAGAAAAATATGGCTGGCATGGTGATGGCAACATGGTGGCAATGTTGGCATGATGCTGGCAAACTAGGGGCAAGTATGGCAAGCCACTGCTGGGCCAACATTATGCCAACAGTTTGGCCCATCAAGGGGCCGATGAGCAAAAACTCATTGGGCCATTGCTGGTTGCCATCATTGGGCCGATGAAGTTGCCAACAGTAAATCATATGTTGGGCCCACACCTGCATGCTATTTGGGTCGCTATTAGGGTCGATTCAATAAATGTGTCCCTACCTGATCTTCTTGACCAATTAAATGCAGTGATGTTTTGACTGATTCATTTATTGATTCTATATCAATAAGTGACAGTTCCTTTGTGAAAAGATGACAAAATTCAACACTGTGTATGAATGTACACAATATTTCTTCTGTTTCCGTCTACATTTGATGACATTGTGTTTTCTTTAACACAGAAGCTGACAAAAGATATACACGTCACCAACTCACGGTGGTGACAGATTTATTGAATCTGTTCTATGTATTTTCCAAGAGTGTTCAGTGTGAAATTATGCACTCAGCTAGAGACCATCTTTGATAAAGTACATTTTGTAAACCTGAAACATTTCTCTGCATGGAATCATTTACAGGCTATTGAGAATACGTCTGGTTCCAAAGGCCAGATTGTTTCAGAGGTAATGATCTTCGAAGTTTACACTGGACGACCATGTGAGCTAAAAGAGGAAAATATTTACCTTCCCGGAATATCCCAGACAAGTTGATCCTTAGGATCTACCCATCTTAATGCAGGTGTATAATGTTCGCTAGTACACGTAGCATCACAAACCAGTTTCAGGTCGTTGCCCTCCAGAACCGATACTCGTTCAACTGAAACGTCCGAAACTCCGTTCGAATACCAAATTGATAATTTGCATGACTTTGGATCAAGAGGTGGTAGTGGAACTATTGAACAAACTGCAACTGAAAGTAAAACTTTTAATTCTTAGATAACAAAATATCGAAATGACATAAATTTTAGATTTACAGATAGTCTTTTTGACACCTTATGTGTCTTCAGTGCAGATAAAATTAGAGTATTTGAAAACTCGCATTTCAAAGATTTTTAAAAACTGACTCAGTTGATTGTTGGCATAAATAACAAAATAAAGAAACAGCATCTGTAGAACACTACTTTCTATCTTGTAGAAAATTCAATCAACAACGAGTATATTTGTTGAATGTTTTTTTCTGAACTTGATATCCAACCAAATATAAATAATATTCTTTTCGTAAATCAAGTTTAAAATACGAACAAAACTGTGCCTTGATTTTTAGTGCAAAAATACATCGTAGATACAAGAAGATTTGTCTAAGTAATAAACGTTATATACAGGTGCTGTAGGCAAGTGGTTGGCGGTAGCAGTGTTTCCAAACTGTGGATCCACAAAGTGATATGCTGTTTTTTTCTCTATATTATTATACTTGACTTAAAAAACGTATTTTCTATTTTGTAATATACCGTTACTTTTGTATTTGGTCATTTGTAAGGGAGAAGACCTCGTAAGTTATGTAACTTGTGTCTTAGAATACGACGTATCTGCTCAAAAGAGCAAACATTTAAACAAAGGAGCAAAGAACTTAAAACAACATCTTGTTAACAGGGGCTATAAAGGAAAAGATGTTGAAAAAACAATCCAAAAAGTGTCATCAATCGATCGAACTCAATTATTACTGTATCGGGGCAAGAAGAAGAAAAATTCTCGTATCCCGTGGGTGACTACATTCCATCCCAAGTTGCCACACCTGTCTGAAATATCCCGCGAATGTATGCCTATTCTCCATGCGTCAACTAAAATGAAAGCCCTCTTCCCTGAACCCCCGCTTGTATCTTTTCGTCGTCCCAAGAACCTGAAAGACATTCTCGTTAGGGCTAAACTACCTTCGGCCGAGATAGGCCAGTTTACAACATGCCGTGATAGACGTTGTAAATTGTGTAAATACAGTTCCACGACTGAAACTTTCCAAAGTACAGCTACCGGTGATATTTTCAAAATCTTTGGACAATTATCATGTAAATCGCCCAATGTCATCTATCTGGTTACATGTTCTATCTGTAAAGAACAATATGTTGGTGAGACAAGAAATGCGCTCAATCTTCGCATAAACTTGCATCGTAACCATATCGAAAACAAAGATCAGAACCAGGCCACTGCAATCCATTTTAATACTCCAAATCACAACTGGCAAAATATGCAAGTCATCGCAATTGATCAAAATAGATCGTGGAATTTAAACCAGAGAAGATCCAAAGAAAGCTATTGGATTGATCGTTTAAAATTTAAAACCCAGTCTTAACATCAGGGTTATAGATCAATAAATGCATATAATACCAACGTTAAAAAATTAAGAAAATATTGCAGTAAATGTTATGTACAAACACCAGCAAATATTTTTTCACATCACTATAATTGAGGTCACGCCTTCAGTCTCCGAAATGTAGTTTACCTATTTAATTAAGTTTTGTAGTGTAGTTTTTTGTAAATAGTTTATTGTTTTATTATATATTTTGTTGTTTTGAGAAAGACTCGGATAGAGTTGAAATATAAACAGTATTTATACTAGTGCTATTCACATTGTTCATACTGAAAGTTTATAAATTAACCACATTGTGTGTATCTGTTTAGATCTAGCACAATAGGGATTTTGGGTGTTTTTGCTTTGTTTTAAGTTGTTTATGTTAGTTACAGCAATGGTATCTTAATGATCCACCTTTGTCCCCTTTCGTATTTTTATTTTTCATCATCTTTTCATGTTTTTTAATTATATTTTAGTTGTGTTTTTAAAAAGAATTTCTTTGTCGTTCATAGTACATAAAATATCATCATGGAACATATTGATATATTCAAATCTTTGAAGAAAGAGAGTAAGAAGTTATCTTCCTTAAGACACCACCATCAAAATTATCAAACTTACATAGCTAATAATGTCATACCAAAAGGTCTACAGATTAAAAAGACCCACAACATCGGGCATACCTCTCAGTTTTTTAAATCTCAGTGGAAAACGGCTCTTGATATTTGCTCCAAAAATTTTTACAACTTTTAAAAGATCATTGTTTAAGGCAAATTAAAGGTCTCACAAATTCAATTTCCAGGAAGAAGGATCTCCTCACGAATTCCTGCTTGCCGTCTGAATATTCAACTTATATGGATAAATTATCCCATTTTGTCAAAAAGCATGAAACACAATTGCTGAATAAACAACAACGCAAGTTTTCAAGAGATAACATCGAAAATATTTTTCCGTCATTAGAGTTAAAAGAACCCGTAAAACAGCATTCAAAAAAGAAAAATAGACGGTTTCAGAAAAGTCCACAGATTGAAAATGAAAATAAGTCTACGGTTTTAAACTTGTCTGCCAATCCTCTCTCTGAGGCCGAAGAATCTGTTTTATCAAAAGGGCTAGGTTTCTGTCCAACTCCAAGCCATCTAAATGTAAAACAATTCAAAGATGACATGCATGCTTTTTTCAGACGTTTACGGTTAAAAGAATATTTTGAAAGAAAGCGGGAGGAAGAAGGTACATGTATATCTGAGCATTCAGATTCAGACTCGGAGCCTGATTTTTACGACAAACTCAAAAAGACAAGTACTTGGACGCCCAAGTGCAGTAAATCTAGAGCCTTGGAGTCTTATATTGAAACAGTCCAAGAAAAAGTAGAACTCCAACTACCTAAAGAAAGTCGCCCCATTTCCAACATCACGAAATGCGAAAGACAAGCACTCCGTAATTTAGAAAAGAGAGAGGATATTGTTATCAAAAAGGCAGACAAGAGTTCTACTGTAGTCGTCATGAACACCGATGACTACATTGCCGAAGCCAACAGGCAGCTCTCAAAACCCGCTTTTTATAAAAAATTGAAAACTGATCCAACAAAGAAATACAGCGATGAAATTGTAACAGTACTCAAATCAATGTCTAGAAACGAAGAACTAGATCAGGAAACTTTTGAAGGTCTTCTTCCTGAAAATCCCAGAGCTGGTTTATTCTATCTCCTCCCAAAAATACACAAAGAAGGAATTCCCGGGCGACCAATAGTTAACTGTATTGGGCATCCNTATATATATATATATATATATATAACTCAAATTTCTTTGATGACGCTTCATGTAAGTAGGTACGGATTGAAAAGACAGAAAAAAAAATCAAAGAAGTTATGAGCAGATCAACAAATTGTTGTGAAAACATGGAACCCTTACAAAATTACTGTTTCAAACATCTCCGAAAAATGAAAAGTTGGTTAAATAACAAAATACCGAAGTTACTGTAAATTTAGTTTTTCCATATCCGCATTTCGACAACTTATGTCTCTTCAGTGCTGATCAAATCAAAACATATGGAAATTCATATACCGAAATATGTGTAAAAAAGCTGATAGAGGACTAATTGCAAATAGGATCTAAATAGTAAGGCCAAAATTAGCTAAGGACAGAGCTATGCGAATAATCGAACAAATTATTTATTTTCACACATGTCACGTTGAATTATTTATTCAAATTTGCAACAAAAAATTAATTTTCAAATCGAAAAAAAAATTATTTATTTTCACACATGTCACGTTGAATTATTTATTCAAATTTGCAACAAAAAATTAATTTTCAAATCGAAAAAAAAAATTATTTATTTTGATGACAAGTAGGATTAGAATAATCATTTTCACGGGCACTAGGATTAAATTACTTATTTTCAAAATCGCCAAAGCCCCCCCCCCCCTTACTAAAAATCAAATAGTCGACCCTTAGTTACAACAAACAAATACAGTGGTTCTCATACATAAAATAGGTTTCTCATAAATCATGTGACCATTAACTATTTTGACACCTAATGTGTCTTCAGTGCAGATAAAATTAGAATATTTGAAAACTCGTATTTCAAAGATATTTAAAAACTGATTCAGTTGATTGTTGGTAAAATTACACATTAAGAAACAGCATCTGTATAACACTATTTTAAGTATTGTAGAAAATTCAATCAACAACGAGTATATTTGTTGAATGTTTTTTTCTGAACTTGATATCCACCCAAATATAAATGATATTCTTTACGGAAATTATGGTGGCATAGTTCTGCCCCCTACTTGTCAGATAATTAAGAAGTATGTCAACATGTCGGATATTTATGTTGACTTGTCAGATAATTATGTTCACTTGCCAGATAAAAAAAATATTTTGTTATGTGGTCTTTTGACCAGCTAACGCCAATGTCTGCCATCAAAAAGTCAACATAAATATCTGGCAAGTCGACATAAATACCTGACAAGGCAACATAATTATCTCACAAGTCGACATAATTATCAGACAAATCGGCATAATTATCTAGAAAGTCGACGTGAGATATTTATGTCGACTTATCAGATAATAATGTGGACTTGTCAGATATTTATGTCGACTTGTCAGATATCTATGTCGACTTGTCAGATAATTATGTAGTCTTGTTACATTTTTATGTTGACTTTTGTATGGCAGACATTGGCGTTAGCTGGTCAATAGACCACATAATAAAATACCTTTTTATCTGACAAGTGAATACAATTATCTGACAAGTCAACATAAATATCTGACATGTTGACATAAATATCTGACAAGTCTTCTTAATTATCTGACAAGTAGGGGTAGAACTATGCCACCATAGGAAATCAAGCTTAACATACGAACAAAACTGTGCCTTGATTTTTTAGTGCAAAAATACATCGTAGATACTAGAAGATTTGTCTAAGTCTAAACGTTATATTCAGGTGCTGTAGGCGGGCGGTTGGTGGTTGCAGTGTTCACAAACTGTGGATTCGCAAAGCGATATGCTGTTTTTTTCTCTATATTATCATACTTGACTTAAAAAACTTATTTTCTATGTTGTAATATTCCGTTAGTTTTGTACTTGGTCATTTGTAAGAGAGAAGACCTCGTAAGTTGTGTAACTTGTGTCTTAGAATACTACATATCATTCCATGAATTTTATAATAAAAGAAATTAAAAATAAAACCTAAACACGAGAAATTTTAGAAAGTAATATGGCCACCTTTCCTGTATTGCTTCCTCTCTTCCTTTTTTCTTCGGTATGTTCGTTTGGCGATTAATTGAATTATCTGCGAATGCATTTGATCTCCCTATCCCCCCATCCCCCCTAAAAAAATTTATAAATATATAACCCAAATTTCTTTGATGACGCTTCATGTAAGTAGGTACGGAATCAAAGAAGATATGGCCACATCAACAAATTATTGTGAAAAAGTGGGGCCTTTACAAAATAATTGTTTCAATCATATCCGAAAAACGAAAATTTATAAGTTGGTTAAATAACAAAATACCGAAGTTACTGTAAGTTTCTCCATATGCGCATTTCTTCAGTGCAGGTCAAATTCAAAACATTTGGAAATTCATATACCGAAATATGTGTAAAAAAGCTGATAGAGGACTAATTGCAAATATGCAAGAGAGAGATACTGCTTAGTTTTGAACCAATTTGTTTTTTTTAAATGCATTGACATTAAGGTAATACGGTGGCACCACATAGAAATATTGGAGAAGCGTGTAATATTTATTTTTAGCACATATTATCAGTAATTATTTTGTGAAAATATAATAATTTATAACTTAAAGTAAATTTTCACACCATATGGTAATAAAATATTAAAGAATGGGGGTCTGACAATCAAATAGTCATTGACAGAATTTCCTGATCCAAGTCACTGAAAAAAACCATGAGAATTTAAAATGCTTCGGGNGGGGGGGGGGGGGGGGGGGGGGGGCTTGGGCGAGTTTGCCTAGAAAAAATATTTATTTTCATGAAATTCTCGAACATATTATCTATTTTCACATATTTCACGCCAAATTATTTTTTTCAAATTTGCAACGATAAATTTATTCTTCAAATCGAAATTAAATTATTTATTTTCGTGGCAATTAGGATTAGAATAATCATGGGCACCAGGATTAAATTGTTTATTTACAAAATCGCCCAAGCCCTCCCCCACTGAAAATCATATGGTCGACCCCTTAGTTATTTTGACGAAAAAAAAAACAAATCCAGTAGTTCTCATACATAAAATAGGTTTCTCATGAGGGGTATCAAAGAATCACGTAACCATTAACCATTTGCACATTTAATCAATAATTATTTTCTGAAAATATGGTAATTTTATTAATTTTTTTCACAAAATAAGTTAAATAATCAATATGGGGTCTGATAATCAAATAATCGTTGACAAAATACACTTGGTAATCATAAAATCGCCAATAAACATCATAATAACCAGTTAGTGAAGAAACAAATACTATGTTGGTTATTTTGTTAAAAAAAAATTTATTCCAATAGTTTTCATAAAAAACGGAGGCTCCTTATACGGGAGCATAAGAATCGAGTAATTCCACATATAATTAATATTCACAAAATTTGGTAATCAATAATCAAAACGGGTGTAATAATCAAATAATCATTTGAAAATATTAATGGTAATCAAATTATCAGCTGTGAAACTCTAATAATCAGGTAATCAAATAAAAAAACACAAACAAAAACAAAAACAAAAAAAACAAAAAAACCCCAAACAAACAAAAACAAAATAAAATAATTATAATAATAATAATGAAAAAAAAAACAATCAGAAGGCTTCTAAAATATGTTGATGTTTCCTAAACTAAATATGAAAAATTTTGCATTTAGCTGTGATGATCGATTTCTGTAGGACTGTTTCTCAAAGTTTTTTTAATAACGGCATAATTATCAATAGACATACTCACTGCTAAAATTTAATAAGACGAAAAAGACATTCATCATCATCTTCCTGTATTATATTTGTCTGACCTCTTTAATTTTCCAAATCCTATTTTTATATAATTTATGGTTATATTGCTGGATTTCACTATGTAGGGTTCCAAGAACTGTAATTCAATGCTTTTTGAGAAAAATCCGAGAGATCTATGTAACGTAAGAAAGACTGAGTAAAAAAATGATAAATATTTTGCCTTTAATTGACAGCCTCCGCATGAATCAGCGGAAATAGCTATTAATATTTCAAATATTTTAATCATTTCCTTATTTTAAGTATAGAAGTTATGCTTTGAAACAAGTATATCTTGCTGCAGACAAAAAGAAAATACAAAACAAATTGTGTGTACATGGACATCAAAGAGTCTAGATTTGTATTCATAAAAACAACTTCAATTAGGAAATCTTTTTTGGATAACAAAATTATTGTTAAAACAGATAAAAAATATTTCCATTCATTCGGATATAAAGTGTTTGTAAACAGAATTGAATTAAAATTGAGATTTCTTTGTTGAAAAAAATATGTGTTTGTACCCGTGGACAAAGCTTCCAACAATGATTTGAAAGAAATACTATTTCAATGTCCGACACTTTTATATGTAACAACTGTGACTAAAAAACATTCTCTAAAGGACATTACTGTTCCAAGTTCCACATAAAGATAACAACTTCTCTACTATTAACTGGGTTCCTAAGCTTCAAAAAAATCCATAGAAAAATCGCTAACTTGTCTATCTTTTTAACCAGTGTAATTATATAAAAGAATAGAGTTACAAAATATTGAGAAAAGCATATTAAACTCCTGTATACAGATGTAAATAACCATTAGAGTGTAAAAAATCTATTGGAGTTTTAGATAAATTGCAATAATTTCAATAAAAAGACCAGTTCATCTATTGACAGTTGTGATTGTTACACACTTTTTACAACCACTTTTTACAACCATTCCAAATAATTTTATTATTTTGTGGTCTGTAGTTCATGTTTTGTAACAAAAAGCAAAAAGCATTCTCTTCTAATATTAATTACAAGAATGATTGTTCCTAGACATGTGATGTTATGATTTTGGTTCTGAATCGTTGCTTGAAACACGTTTTTTTGTTCCCTTTGGTAAAATTGTTTACCGAGAGGTCATTGGTATTCCCATGGATACAAATTATGCACGTCTCATTGTAGATCTTTTATCAGTTCTATTACGATTGAGACTTCATGGAAAAAACACAAAAGAGAACAGGCAATAGTGTACAAGAGCTATTAACTTCTTTCAATTTTCAATAATAAGATATAAGGACGATACCCTTTCTATTGACAATCCTAGTTAAAGGTAAAAGGGTAAAATGTATTTTTTTAATGATATCACCATTACCATTGTAATCAAATTAATAAAACACATTAGCACAATTAGAAAATATACGTAATCAAATAAAAATACACAGAGTATTGTCACCATTCCAAGGACAGACAAAGAAAGCGTTAAACACTTATTTCCAATGTATGATATTAATTTTTTTGTCAAAAAATATATTAAATTAATTTGGATCAACATGGCATATTTTT
>MJUU01003326.1:117261-129426 GCA_002080025.1 Modiolus philippinarum | reverse complement strand
TGACCCGAACAAATCTTCCAAGCCCCCCCCCTCAAAATCGAATGGTCATCCCCCATCCCCTTATGTAGATGTGCACTACACATTTTGTTTTGCAATAATTCCCTTTTTTCCAGATTTTTTATATGTTTTCGCCTTCAGTTTGCCATTTTACCTCTTTACGTACGGTGACCATTTCTTCTTAACCACTGATTTGAATGTCATGAAACTTATGTAGGAGTTTAATTTCATATTCTATGTGTACTACACATTTTGTTTTCCAATAATTCTTTTTTTTCAGATTTTTGACCTGATTTGGACTTTGTCATTTTAGCTCAATGCAAGCCATATGGTAACAACTACTCCTCCTTGACCACTGATCAGAACATCATGAAACTTATACAGGACCTTAACTACATATTATAAATGTGCACTATGTATTTTGTTTTCCAATAATTTTTTTTATCCTGATGTTTAAGAAAATTCTTGGATGGTATGGTATATCCGTTGACCACTAGGCTACATTAATTCTAGTTTGAAAATGTATTCTCAAGAAATCAGCCAAGAAGGGGTGGGCGTAAAAATGTGTATTTGTATTGATAGCTTATTGGCAATCTGTATGCACAGTTTGAAATCCAAAGATTGCTTTTTGGAGATCAACGTTGAAAAACATGCTTTATACCAAATTGTGTGTTAGTTGTACAAATATTAGTTCACATGCCAATGGAAAATCTTTTTTTTTTGGTTTTACAGTAGACATAACTTTAATTTTGCATTTATAGAAAACAATCCAAAAATATCATGGTATTCTGTTGTCAGCAAGTCCATGATTTATCGGTATCACTTATTTGTACAATAAGCAATGAAGGATATGGAGTAAATGCACAAAGTCTCTACAAATACAATTAAAAACAAACAATGGAAGACCGCTTTTATTGTTGTTCTTCATCTTGAAGTCACCAATAGACCTTCAACAATGACCTTTGCTCATACCTTATAGTAAGTTCAAGCCGACCCTAGCACTGGTTTAAGTGGAATTCATTGCTAGATGTCGAACAACGATACATTCTTGTTTCTTACTACTTATGGATGTTTTATCCCTTTTATCCGTTTAAAGCTTTTATTATAGATGTATCGTTTTAGACGAATACGATCTTTTGAAAATAGATCTTGGTGTAAAGCTTGTTGAATTTTGCGTTGACGTAAACGGAAACAAATCAATCAGTCAATCAACTGAATAAAACGCATGTGATCACATGTCTTTCAATACGTTTGGAAATATAGCATCTTTTAAATTTGTATACAGTTGTTGAAGACGAGTAAAATTAAAGTTAATCATCAAACGGAACCTTCTATCTTTGTTTATTGATTTCAGGAACTTGCTTTGCGGAGGATTTGAATTTACGTTATCAATTATTAAAAAATATAAAATACAAATAAATGTACAGGTTTATAAATTGATCAATATCAATTTTACAAAACATCATTTTAATTGAAAAATTTTATATCTCTCACATCTCTCGTAATGTACTTCCATGAGATCAAAGCCATTCTCAGAAGATAAAACATCCCTTTGTTATTTTGAAACGTGAATCAATATTACGTTATTATTTTTTACGTTTGCGTGGAAAAAATATACTCTAGAACTAGTTACTTTGTTATTTTTGTTTTTTTGTTTTTTTGTGGGATTTATTTGAAAATATGCACAATAAATTTAACAAACGGGTTGAAACTTCAAGGCATTTACATCAAAAACAATAAACATGTAATTTGTACCACGGTGAACTCGACTGATTATTGACTGACTGGTTTTTCATCTTTAAACATCTGTGCGTATGAAATAAACATTTCAGACAGAGGTTGAAATTTTCATAAGGCATTTCTTTTCATTCTGAAACTCGGTTGAACATTGTTTTTTTTTGTTTCGGTGTTTTATTATTTTTATCTCTCAACCATTTGGTTAGATGGTTAATGTAACATTTAACAGTGGTGAAGAACATGGTATATTCCACATAACAAACGTTCATTTGGAACATATTATGAATAATGGCATAACATTTTTTCCTTCTGGAAGCATTGTTATAATTTTTTTTTCCGATAGGAATAAAAACTGTAATAAATGTTCGGTTGGAACAAGGTGGCGGTATAACGAGGGTGCACTGTATTCTAAAATACTGTATCCTTTTGGAACAATTAGCCGATGAAGGAGTATCTCCCTCGTGTATATATATAGACAGTGGCGGATTTAGGGGGNATAAAAATAAAATGGTTGCTTCCTAACAAACGTTCATTTGGAACATGTTATAACTATTGGCATAATATATTTTTTTCCTTCTGGAAGCCTTTTTATATTTTTTACAGTAGTAAATGTTCTGTTGGAATAAATATTCCAAAATACTGTATCTTTTTGGAACAATTAGCCGATGAAGGGGTATCTTCCTCGTGTCTTAGTCGATTTTTGGCTTCCCATTTATTATATTGTTTTTTTTTTGTTCTCTATCGGTTTTTATTAAAAATACACATTTTGTTTATGGTCTTCCAAATGGTTTGATTTGATCTGCACTGAAGAGACATAATTTGTTGAAATGGCCATATGCAGAAATCAAATTTACAGTAACTTCGCCCGGTATTATGTCTTATTAAAAAATACCGAAGCGACTGTAAATGTATAGTTTCTGCATATGACAATTTCGACAACTTATGTCTAATCAGTGTAGATTAAATTTAAATATTGGAAGACCACCAACTCAAAGATGTTGAAAAACTAATAGAGAGCAAATATGATCTAAATGGAAACGGCCAAAATTAGCAAAGGACAGAGCTTTGCATGAGGGAGATACTCCTTAGTTTTCAACAAAAGTTACAAAAATTTAGATATTGCAAGTTTGCAAACAAAATCGGAGTTCGGGTCAGGTTCGAAAGTACTGAATACTGGGCTGGTGAATTCCTTCGAGGACGAATAGTCCACCAGCAGTGGCATCGACCCAGTGGTAATAAATAAAAAAAAAAATACCGAAGTAACTGTAAAATAATGTAGTTTCTGCATATGGCCATTTCGACAATTTATGTCTAAACAGTGCAAATAAAATCTAAATATTGGAAAACCATCAATTAAATAATGTCGAAAAACTGATAGAGAACAAACAACCAAATATGATCTAAATGGAAAGCCAAAAGTAGCTAAGGACAGATTAAGCTTTGCATGAGGAATTACTCCTTAGTTTTCAACAAAAGTTACAGAAGGTTAGATATTGCAAGTTTCCAAATAAAATAGGCGTTCGGGTCAGCACCGAAGTACTAACTACTGGGCTGGTGAATACCCTCGGGACTGATAGTCCACCAGCAGTGGCATCGACCCAGCGGTAACAAATAAAAATATACCGATTACGGAAGTATATGATCTTATATATACAAAAATGCAGGATATTCTATAATAGTATTCTAATTAATTTTTGGTCAGGATGCATATTAGAGGCCCCTAGATGTCGATTTAACATATATGGCATGCGACGCTAACGCCTCCTATACATTTTTGGATTTAGGGATTTATTTTGTGATTTTGCTGTAGAATTGTGTATAGATGCACAAAAGCTCTCGGTTTTTGGTATTGGTCTTAATGCAAACAGAAGGACCCAATCATAATTTTATTATACAATCGTTGAATAAAGTCCCTAGTTCGGATTTTTTTATCTACCTTCCAAATGCAAACAAGAGGCTCTATGAAGTCGATTTTGACAAAGGCCACACTATGTGTGTTTTGATTAAGACATGCATTTTCACCATTATCAGATTCCAATTTTTGGTAAATTGCCGAAAGTCTCCAAAAACGCTTATTTTGTGGAATTCTACCTAGCAACAATGCTTTAAGAATTTGTTTCGATAAGGACAAACCTCTCACCAATTGGAGTTAAAAATATTTGATTTCTATTTCAGTATATTTCCTGAAAGTCTCAAAAGACACATTTTGGAGGGGAGGATTTCCACTCATCCATACCTTTAGAATTGCTTCTATTAATATAAACAGTTTCTTCCCTAATTTGATTTCAAAAATATTTTATTCAATTTGGTAGATGTCTCATAGGAATTGGTGTATGACGGTTAGGGACAAAAAATTGCGCCAAATGACGTTAACGGTAAAGTTTATGCCTTCACGATAAATTTGCCAGATAAATCTACAAAAATGTGTTTTGACAAGGACGTATATTTAAATATACATCCTTGGTTTTGACGAATGACGATGTGTTTTTACCTCTAATTCACGATAACGGTACAAAATCCAACAAATTTCACGAATCATGCTAATATATTTTTGACGATTAACGGAAAATGTTGACCCATTTGACGTTAAGAGGGTATGAAAGCCCTTTACCGTTAATTATCGATCAATTTTTTATAGTGAATCGCTAAAAATGCTAGCGTGAATCGTGGAAGGGCTTAAAATGTCCTACTGTTAACGTCATATGACTGAAATTTCATATGACCGTCAAAAGAGTACTCCCATTCACACCCTCCGTTAACGATAGCTCAAAATAGACGTTTGACTGTTAACGATAAAGTGAATTCATCTACCCTCTTTTATGAATTCTTCCTTGCATTCATACTTTTAGAATTGTTCATTAGAACAGACATTTTCACGAATTAGATTAAAAAAATATTTGATTCCAGTCGGTAAATATCCTGCCAGTGAAAGTCTCTAAGACCACTTATTTTTCACCAAAAATATTGTGGTTAATGTCAAAAATTTTAAATTGTTTGAGGAAAATTCAATAATGAAACCGCTCTTGTCCCCTCTTAAAGAATAAGCACATGGTCTATAACAACTATTTATTTGTCGTGAATATGACCGACAGTCAAGTTACTTGTTTCAGTTTGCACGAGAAAAAAATCATTTCCTTTCCGGAAACGTAGTACCAGTAACTTTATTCCAAGGGGAATAATCGTGAATTATTGATTAGGATGTTGATGAGGAGATAATGATGATGAGCTGAAATAATTAGTTATTTACATGTTAATTACGGTGCATATCTCAAAGAAAACATAACTAGATGATGTGATTTTTGTGTATTGGGTAAGAATATCAGAAAAAAAATTGCCATTAATCGGCAACCTTTGTCATTTTTAAAAGAAAATCGCGTTTGCCATTTTGTTAATTTGCGGGGAAACCAGATAGTATATTTCTATGTTGACCTACTTTTATATGAAAGCAAATACATTGTCATTGTTTGAATAATCACCTGTATCATTATTTGCTGATTCAGAAAGGACAAAACAAAAGGTGTAAAATATTGTTTATCATGTTTATTGTTCCATCTTACTTTGCTAAACCTGTTTTAAAGTACACAAATTAAGACTATAGTCATGATAGTAGGAGCTTTGAGCTCATCAGCTATGTTTTGAGCACCATTATATCTTTTAATTAGGTTCAATTACCAGGGAGAAAATAGGTAAATTTTATTTAAATTTGCCTTATACATGTGTTATATTTAATTTAAAGCTGAGTGGCTAAAGTGAAAATATTATATTTACAAACTACATTTTGTAACAGTTTGAATTTATATTTGCATACCTGTCAGGGTTTCCAAATTACTTTGTATGAGTTTTTGTCAGATGTTTTAAATATCAAAAGAAAAAAAACGGCAGTAGAATACCGAAGGAACGAGAGAATTCATACTTGCCAACCTAAAAAAGGGCAGTGGGGGTCACCTCCCCCCATCCAGGTATGAGGTGGGGGGAGATTACACGTGACGCATACACGCACCTGTTTTAAAAAAAAAAAAAATTGAAAATATCTACAATAACAGTTTGAAATAAAAATCCAGGCAAATTCAGCAGCAATCTTACTATCAGGGCAAAGTTTCGGAAGTAGTTTTGTAAAATGATCTGCAATAGAAAAAGGCAAGTTGTGGTCTGCAACAAAATTGCTGAAAAGAGTCTCTGACAAAATGACATCCGAGTTTCTTTTTCTTTCCACAAATGTTCCAATGTTAGCTGACTTAGATGCAGCAGCCAATGCATCACTGTGAGTGGTTCTTTTTGCATGCCTCTTCACATCATACAACCCCCCACTTGCAATAGAAATGTTGGACTTGCAAACTTTGCAATATGCTGCCTCATCCGAAACATCGCTTTTCTGTAGCCACGGATGTTGAATTTCCCAAAACGATTGATATTTGCAGTTATATTTCTTTCTTTTTGTTGGAGTAGACACACAGGGCCCAGACAAAGACCTCTTTCTACCACGATCGTCCATATCTCAAATGAAATTCAAAATAAATAGTAAAATCAACTCTCCAACTGATTGAATAATCCTTTCAGCGATGTTTTGTTTACTTCCGTTTCAATGCGATAAGCGCCATCTAGCGTTGAAAAATCTTTCCGAAAACTTCTGGAGTTATCTCTCTTTGGCCGATTTACGTTGGCGGGTCATTTAGCGGGTGGTGAGCGAGATGGGGGGAGAAAATGATGACCCGCAGCGGGAGATCATCTGTGGGGGGAGAAGGGTCAAAATGTCGGGAGGCTCCCACCAAAAGCGGGAGGGTTGGCAACTATGGAGAATTGATGACTTCAAAAATCGTAGTCCAAAGACATGGCAAAAACGGCAACAGTGAAAAACAAAGACAAAACAAGGACATGAGACAGCTACAATGCATGGAAATAAAAAGATAACATTAAAAACTAAGGCACTCAAAGTATGAAACCGGGAGTGACAGGTGCTCCGGAAGGGTAAGCATGTCCTGCTCCACTAGTGGCACCCATCACAATATCAGTGAGTCAATCCAGGGTTGAGTCAAATCCGGTTATGAAAGGATTTACATATTTTACAGTTGTCCACGTGCAGTTGTCTTGATAAAATGTTCTTTGCATGAACATGAAATGAAATATATACAGTCAACTCCATTTAATTGCATACCTCTTAATAGAATATTTCTCTTAATTGCATACAATTGTGTTGCACAAAACCATTTACTGTATGCTTCTATATTATTTATTCCTTTTAATTGCATATTGAATAGTTAAAAAATTCCTGTTAATTGAATAGTTTCATTTTCAAATCAAGACATGTTTTCTGAAATTTAACATTAAAAGTATATATTTTTAAGCAAATTTTTCTGAAAAAAACTAATTAAAATGAGATATATAATTATGAAATGTCAAATCAATTAATAATTTGTATAAACAGACTGTAATCTCTGTGTTTGATTAATGCTTAACTCCTAATTTGACTCTTTTCAAGTTAATTGACATGTTTTTAGACCAATATTGAAAACTCCTCTTAATAGAATATTCCTGTTAATTGCATATTTTTTCCTGACAAATAAGGTATTCAATTAACAGGAATCCACTGTACATTGACTCCTTGACATTTACCCCATTTCCTTCCTTTTTCATATTTTCTTTTCTGTTTGAATGTAGTAAATATAATGAAGACAGATCAAAAATGTTGTCTATAATAATTCAAAAGTGTAAACATTTTAATGATTTAAATAACACACAAAAAATAATATGGCTTTACAGTGTTGATGAACATGAACTTTTAAGCCATGTTTGCAAATTTATTCATAAACATCTACCTTAATAACAATGTATATACAATATGCTCATCAGTGAGTATGGAAACCTTAAGCTGTGAAATTGCCTTGCCTTTATTTTTTCTTTTTTTCTCCAGTCTGTTTTGTTCCTTGTGGCATCGACCCCTGGTGTCTGTTGCAGTAAATCTATTCATTGTACTAGCTTTTTTGCATTAGACATGGGAAGGACAAATAGCACCTATATGAAGAATTGTTTAATTTGCTTAACATAATAAAGCTGCTATGTTCTAATGGCATTGACCCCTGGTGCCTGTTGCATTTAAGTTACTCAATTCTAGCTTATTTGCATTAGTCACAGGTAGTACATAGTGCTTGTAGCTGTTATGTTCCATTTGGCATCGACCCCTGGTGNAAAAAACAATTATCAGGAACGGAATTCGGTCAATTTTATTTTTCGGGATGACTGAGGGAATCGTACATTTTTTTTCTGGGGAAATCAGGATCAAAACCCTCCTACCCAACCCCTTAAATTAAACCAAAACACAACATACAATGAATTCTGATTTTTTTTTCATGGAAGGTCGATAGGTGAAACCAGGGAATTGGTCACTCTATATTGATCTATATACTTGAACATAAGGCTTAAGGGAAATCATCACAAAGTCACTAGAAGGGTCGAGTTGTATTCGACTGATCTTTGTGAATATCTTCAGACGCAAGTAATCATTAATCACAGGATCAATTCTCTGTTCTGTTTGATGTCTGTTATTTCCTGTTTAATGAAATTAAATCCTGTTCTATTTTTCGCAACACTAATAAGCGAGAAAACCCAAGTTTACGACGTTTTTCAAAGCAAAATATAACGTAACGTCATATCGCGCCTAAACCGGGAATGCTCATTTGAAGCGATAAAAAATGCCAGTTTTCTCTCTGTAGCTTTAAATTAAGAACATGGACCCCCATTTTTCAAAGCGAACTTTGGAAGAGTGATGTTTCACGGAGATCTCTGGGAATTATGAAGAAAAAAGATCAGTTCACAATTTTTTTCTATGTGAAATTTTACTTACAAGAAATGAACGTTTTTTCTGTAAACATGAACATAAATGTCAATTTCGAACCACAAATGTTGAAATTTTGTTTTAAAACGTATACTTACCTTCTTTAGAAATATCTCAGAAAACTGTAGCAAAAAACCGGAAGCAATTAGCTTAATTCGTTCAAAAGTTATGACATTTTACATATTGTTGTAAAAATACAATTTTTACGCAATATTTTGGAAAATGGGCAATTTTGAATCGCAATTATCTCGAAAACGAAATCATGAAGGTATATTTTTCTTTTCAGATTTGGAAAGAGCATATTCAAATTGACTTGATTTCAAAATTTCACGAAAAAATCAGTTCAGGATCTTTACTGTATCGTATCCCCTTAAGAGGGTATGTGAAAGCCCTTTACCGTTAGGCATTTTTATCGATCAAATTTTTACAGTGAATCGCTAAAAATGCTAGCGTGAATCGTGGAAGGGCTTAAAATGTCCTACTGTTTACGTCATATGACTGAAATTTTGACCGTTAACCGTCCAAAGAGTACTCCCATTCACACTCCCGTTAACGATAGCTCAAAATAGACGTTGACTGTTAACGATAAAGTGAATTCATCTACTACCTTTTATGAATTCTTCCTTGCAATCATACTTTTAGAATTGTTTCCATTAGAACAGACATTTTCACGAATTAGATTTAAAAAAAAATATTTGATTCCAGTCGGTAAATATCCTGCCAGTGAAAGTCTCTAAGACCACTTATTTTTCACCAAAAATTTTAAATTTACTTTTTGCTTGAGGAAAATTCAATAATGAATTTTGTCCCCTCTTAAAGAATAAACACATGGTCTATAACAACTTTTTATTTGTCGTGAATATGAAGTGCAGAGATCACTGTCGTTTCCGACAGTCAGTTACTGTTTCAGTTTGCACGAGAAAAAATCATTTCCTTTCCGGAAACGTAGTGTCAGTAACTTTATTCCAAGGGGAATAATCGTGAATTATTGATTAGGATGTTGATGAGGAGATAATGATGATGAGCTGAAATAATTAGTTCTTTACATGTTAATTACGGTGCATATATCAAAGAAAACATAACTAGATGATGTGATTTTTGTGTATTTGGTAAGAATATCAGAAAAAAATTGCCATTAATCGGCAACCTTTGTCATTTTTTAAAAAGAAAATCGCGTTTGCCATTTTGTTAATTTGTGGGGAAACCAGATAGTATATTTCTATGTTGACCTACTTTTATATGTAAGCAAATACATTTTCATTGTTTAAATAATCACCTGTATCATTATTTGCTGATTAAGAAAGGACAAAACAAAAGGTGTAAAATATTGTTTATTGTTCCATTCTTACGTCTTACTTTGCTAAACCTGTTTTAAAGTACATAAATTAAGACTATAGTAGGAGCTTTGAGCTCATCAGCTATGTTTTGAGCACCATTATATCTTTTAATTAGGTTCAATTACCAGGGAGAAAATAGATAAATTTTATTTAATTTTGTCTTATATTTACAAATGTAATTTAAAGCCGAGTGGCTAAAGTAAAAATATTATATTTACAAACTACATTTTGTTTTGTAACAGTTCGAATTTATATTTGCATACCTGTCAGGGTTTCAAAATTACTTTGTATGAGTTTTTGTCAGATGTTTTGAATATCAAAAGAAAAAAAATCAAGATGAAAAAAAACGGCAGTAGAATACCGAAGGAACAAGGGAAACGATGACTTCAAAAATCATAGTCCAAAGACATGGCAAAAACGGCAACAGAGAAAAACAAAGACAAAACAAGGATGTGAGACAGCTACAATGCATGGAAATAAAAAGATAACATTAAAAACTAAGGCACTCAAAGTGTGAACCCCTTGAAACTGGGAGTGACAGATGCTCCGGAAGGGTAAGCATGTCCTGCTCCACTAGTGGCACCCATCACAATATCAGTGAGTCAATCCAGGGTTGAGTCAAATCCGGTTATGAAAGGATTTACATATTTTACAGTTGTCCACGTGCAGTTGTCTTGATAAAATGTTCTTTGCATGAACATGATGAAATGAAATATATACGTTGACTCCTTGACATTTACCCCATTTCCTTCCTTTTTCATATTTAACGTAGAATTTTAGAATATGCCTTTGACATGCATGAAACTGCCTTCTATAGCTAGTTGAATGTGAATGCAAATGTTTTACTCTCATCACCAAATAATACCATGAAGTTTTTTTACAGCTAAACTTGGTTTAACATTGAAATTCACCATAAATTAATCTTTGAATACCTGGAGAAAATCCTCTAAATGAGGTCTCATTAATCATGGTAATTGTACCAGTCTGCTCCATTATGCACTAGTCTGAAGCCCGAGACTAGTAAATTTGAATTTGGACTCGCAAATTTTTGTTCCCTGCTGCAACGTGGAGCAGGGACATAGAAATGCCGGGCATCTGTGTGTCTGTCTGTCCGTCTGTCACACTTTATTGTAAGCGCTCTCATGTCTACAAATTATAATGGATTTTCATGAAATTATACCAAATGATTATATCACTAATACCTTGGTCAAGATCGAAAATCAGCCTTGGTCGATACTTTTTGACAGAGTTATGAGACTTTGAACGAAATCATGACTCTGTTTTATCCAAAAATTGACCTTGTAAGCGCTCTCATGCCTACAAATTTTGACAGATTTTCATGAAATTAATACCAAATGTTTATACCACTAATACCTTGGTCAAGTTTGAAAGTCAGCCTTTCTCAATACTTTTTGACGGAGTTATGGGACTTTGACCAAAATAACGACACGGTGTTAGCCAAAAATTGACCTTGTAAGTGCTCTCATGGCTACAAATTTTGACGGATTCTCATGAAATTTATACCAAATGTTTATAGCATTAAAACTTTGGTAAAGTATGAAAATCGGCCTTGGTCGATACTTTATGATGGAGTTATGGGACTTTGACGAAAATAACGACACTGTTTTAGCCAAATATTGACCTTGTAAGCGCTCTCATGCTTACAAATTTTAACAGATTTTCATGAAATATATACCAAAGATTTATACCACTAATACCTTGGTGGAGTATGAAGATCAGTTTCTGTCGAGACTTTTTGACAAAGTTATTGGAATTTGACCAAAATCTGTTTTAGCCAAAAATTGACCTTGTAAGCGCCCTCATGCCTGCAAATTTTGACGGATTCTCATGAAATTTATATCAAATGTTTATACTACTAATGTCTTGGTCAAGGTCGAAAATCAGCCTCGGTCGATACTTTTTGTCTCGCCTGCGACGAAAGTCGCTGAAGGCGAGACATAGGTATAGCAATCCGGCGACGGCGGCGGCGGCGTAAACTTTTTTCTAAAGCCTTCATAACTTTTCAAGGGTAATACATACAAACATCATCTTTGGTCCACAGCACCACCAAGTGATGACCTTTCCAGCAGCATATATTTTGGATGACCTTGACCTTGTTTTCATGGTTCAATAAGCACATAAACATTGCGACATAGTTTCACATTCAAGTCCTTTTCTCAGGAACTATAACACCTAGACTTGTCATATTTGGTCTATAGTGAGATCTATATGGGTACAAGGCAGTCTGACACCTGTCGTGTTGCC
>MJUU01003326.1:95908-106686 GCA_002080025.1 Modiolus philippinarum | reverse complement strand
CCTGTGTACCCTCAGCCTAGTGTCTGCCCATGTAATTTATCTTGATGCCTACATCTATTTGTATATCTGTCCATCTCTGCTGCTAGTTTCTAATAGAAAACTTGTGTATGAAATTGCATCAAGTCAGGGGGGTATATTGTTTTACACTTGTCTGTCCATCTGCATTAAAATTTCAACTTCTTTAAAGGAATCTAACTTACAATAAGTACTGGTAGATGCACACACACACACACATCTTTTGCAAATTTCAAAATGGCCGTGGTTGCCATGGAAACTAAAAAAGGGGGAAAATTCAAAGTTCCTGAAATTGGATGAAACTTTACAGAAAGGTTGTCTAGCATCCATAGAAATAATTTTGGGTCTCAGAATTTTCAAAATGGCTGACGTTGCATTAGAAACTGGAAAAAGGTGGGAAAATTCAAAGTGTGTCAAATTGGATGAAAATTTACAGGAAGGTTGCCTTGCACCCATAGAAATGATATTGGTTCTCAGAATTTTGAAAATGGCTGTTTTTGTTATGAAAACTGGAAAAAGCGGGCATTCACGGAAATGATTTTTTGGCTCAGAGCTTGTATATTTTGTGGAAAAAAGGGGGAGGTATATCATTAGTCCATACTTGTACTGTGTCAACACTTGTATTGTGTCCACACACACTTAAATTTGCACTTGCCATTCATTGATTCAGGGTTCAGTGAGCGGGGGCATAATTAGTTGCCATTCGGCGACAGCTCTAGTTTTAGTATGCAAGGTATTTTTACAAAACTAAGGGAAATTTCTATTTTGGGTTCAGGGATGTAAGTGGTTCTGTAATTTTGTCCCTTGAACATGTTGAAGCTTAAATTTTTTTTAGAAATCTTGGCATGTTTGGGGTTTCTGACCAATCATATCTGAAAGATATTGCAAATCAGTCTCCAAACTTGGTACATGTATGTACATGTACATGCACTAGGTGACAACATGAACATTACTCCAGTCAAGATGGATCTTTGGCTCACGATTACATGTTTTATGGATTCTGTTTAAAGTTATTCCCCTTGAAACTTAAAACATTTTGCATAGCTAAGCTTTCAAGTTAATATAACCTTTGAATGAAATTGTATGCTTCTTTAAACAAAGGTCATAATCAAGAATTTAGAAATGAAAGTTGCTCTTGACTTATCCCCTTTGAAACTTGAAACTTTTTAAATACATGTATCAGGATTTCTGACCTGAAACTTGTGAACAAAAGTACTTGCTGTCTTCAGATATAGTATGTTATTTGATTACCACTAAACTCTGGCCAAATTCTTTTATTGTTTCAGAGCTGATTGCCATTCTTTAGTTATTCTTCTTGAAAAAAATGTAAGAGAACTAGGAAGTGGGTTATAAGATCCACTATTACAATTTTGCATAGGGTTTATAAGCGACTCTCTGTCGAGTACTATTTGGATCACAAGTTATTGGTCAGAAACATAAATGGAAAGACATCCAACTGAGGCCTGGGAATAACACAAAATATCCCCATCTACAATTGGGAGCTATAGAAATGACTCGTCACAACATTCCAGAAAGGTCCTTCTGCCCATCAACAAAGACTTCATGGGTTTTATCAGCTGGAATGAAGTATTAGCTTAACCTGAATAATCCAGTTGTTATTTTCCTCTCAATACAAAAATGTATGATCACTCCATTATAAAGTTGGAAATAATCTGATACAGAGAAGGATTGAATTATTCAAGTTAGTGTTAGCTTGGAAATGATGAGTTTACAGTTCTGTCATCGTGATTGCATTTTGTTTACCAATCAAAATCAAAGAAAGGATAAAATATTTCAGCCAAGATGTGTCTTTCAGGGCTATTTCTGATTTTGTTGGTATTCAAGTGACTTTCAAAACATGTGGCTGGCACCATTACCCTTAATTTTATTATTAACAAATTCATGCCTCACAATAAAGAAATGATAGGGAAATGTGATTCATTGTTAAATCATTCTGGTAGACCTAGCTGTATAATGTACATGGACAAGTTGTTCACTCAATATTAGAAAGGTACTTGAATTGTATTATTGGAGCGATACCATTTTCAATTTTGACAGCCCTCAAAAACCATCAATCAAATGACTAAATACCGAAGTTCATGAAGTTACTGTGAATTTTCAAACTATTATATTCAAACCTCATATTTCTTGAAAAATTGCATGAATAAAAGTAATCTCATAGTTATTATAACATGTTTCCATTGGAAATGTATTTTCTTGCTTAATGATGTAATTTATTCATTTTTTTCAGTGGTTATTAATGAACCATGCAACAGTAATCAGCAGTACAGGCTGGGGCTTAATGATTATTTATATATCACGGCTAATGGTGACACATTTATCCAGGGATCATGTGGTATAAGTATACTGGCCCATGACGACAAATATCAGTGCTCAAATCTTTGTTTTTCTGTAGAGAACTATGTTATAAAAACATGTGACCTAAGACTTGCTATATATAACAGTGGAGTGTGGAAATTTGATACTCCAGCTTTCGTAAGTTTATTTGTTGTGATTGTCCTTTAACAAGTCTTTTTCGTCGGGTAATAATAGATGACAGGGGTTGTAACATCACTTTGCCAGTTAATTTTATGTATTTTAGTAAAAAACAACATAAACATCCTTGTTCAACATTTTGTAATGAACTCCACTCAAACCAGTGCAATGGGCCATTTTGACCTTCTTGACCATGGTGACTTCAAGATGAAGGACAGCTGCACAACAGTAAAAGCATTGTTACATTGCTTGGTTTTACCATTATTTTATTTTAGAGACTTGTCTTGTGTGCATTTACTAAATATCCTATCATCAGTATTCATTATTAATTATATAAATGAATTTTAAACAAATAAACATTCAAGGGTGTAATAGATAAGAGTATCCAGAATTCAAATAGAAAAATTGAAAGAATATTAGTGAATGCACATGTAACAAAAACATACATGATACATAGAAAACTCCAGTTTATCAAAGACAGGGATTTTATTCCAGTCTACATCTTAATGTCTCCCGAGGGTCTTCAACCAGAGGTGAACAATATTCACCCCCCTAAAGCGAGATCAAGAAGGCATCTAGCGTGCACTTAAGGGGCATTCTTGACAAAAAATGTTGAGCAACATCGATTGCTGCTAAAATATGTCATTGAAGCTACACATGTCTGGAGCGGTCATTGGGAAAAAAAAGTAAAACCGGGCAATCTATGTCTGCCTACAAATTTTTATCATTAAGTAGCCTGATGAAGAAAGACAAAAATTAGGACATTAAAGATTCATTACAAAAACATCAATTAATATTCATATATTCCATTACAAATACTATTACAACACATTCTTCCAGCTCAAAGCATCCAGCATAAACATTCAGACAACAATTACATGATGTCATAAACAATGACATGACATAAAAATACAAAAAGTAAAGCAGCATCAAAAGGTACAAAAATGGTAAAACAAATTTATGAACTTCATCATAAATTCACAAAAAAAGGTATTACTTCAACAAGTAAATTATAACATGTTTTTGATTATTCTTTTAATCTGTACTTTGGGTTAAGATTTCTGGTGAGTCTTGATGAAACACCAAAAACATTCATGATAGCAACATTATCTTGTGTAAACAAAGGATGAAGATTTGTTAATTATACAAGTTATTTTTACAGATTGGAAAATGTGATAACCAGTTACCAAGCACATTTTGGTGTTCTAGTGGACAGTCTGCTAACATTCGACTGGAGAATAATAAGGGAACTTCAGCATACATGGTTGGCAAATATGAATTTCAAGTAGTTGTAGCATCCAGATGTTCATCAACACAGACTGCAGCAGTTCCATATAGAGGTAAATGTAGTATATTTTATCATGAGGGCAAATCCGGAAAATTTGTTCCAAAATTTTAAAGTTTGTTTTTTGTTTAATACTAATTCATGTACAATCAACATGATCAAGAATAATGAATTTTGTGTTTTGAATTACATGTAAGAAAACTATTTTTGCCAATCAAATTTCACAGTAAAAATCCTGTTGTACAGGGAAATTCAAAACCAGAATTCTTTGCACTTCTGAATACGAGCTGAGCTGGCTTATCTGATTATTGATAATTCCTAATTCTTCTGCATACCGTAAATTGTGATATTTTGGTGTAGGGATATTTTGGCGGTTTTGTGCTAAAATCATGAAAATGTACATGTTTTATTTTGTTATGTTTAATTTTGGATCTTTGGTAAAACAGCTATGTTTGATTTTTGTGCTTTATTTGATAAAAGATGGGAAAATGTAGAATAATCAGTGCATGTCCATTTTATGTGTAAATTTTATTTCAGTTTTGATAGAGAATAAAGAAAAATCAACTCAGTCTTGGAAAAATTTAGACAACTAAGTGTTTATTTAGTTCAATTTCAGTAAGGTTTACACATATATTGATTATTGCAAAAATGTACTTACAATACTCACTATATTGTTGGCGAAATTGCAGAGCAATATTTGGAGTTTCTAATTTTGGAGCATTATAAATTTTGGTGTGTTTAATGTTAGCACTTTGAAGGTAGGTGCAAAAACACGCCAAAGTATAACTACATCCAAATTTTCCCAATTTACTGTATTGTAATTTTTAAGTGGGAACATATGATATGAAAGAGTGCACTTTTACTCAGTATGCATTTGTAAATAATTTATAAATGCATATTTATGGGTGGCGTTCACCCCTGAAAACTGGGGAAATTCTATATTTTTATATGGTAAAATTAGGGTTTGGCAAAAAATTTCCTATAAATTGCAATTTTTCTCAGTTTTTCAACTACTCTAACTTCAAATCCTGGATCTACCCCTGGACTGATTAAATGTCACAAGGAAAGTAGAAACAAATAGTGTTTGTGCATTTAAGACATAAGGAAAAATAATAAATTATGAAAGAAATGGGTACTCACATAAAATACAAAAAAATTACTAATGTGAGAAATTTTGTGTCTTTGCAACTTTTATGTCACTATATGGAAAATAAGGATTAATTAAATACATAAAAGTTATATGTGATTTAATTTGGATAGTAGTGTTAGACAAGAAAATCTCAGATACTGAAGATTTCTAGTTTTTTGTGAAGCTTGCCAAGTCAAAGATGATAGAATAACAATATACAGAACTTAGGGCTTTTCCATTAAAATACATGTACCAGGGTCGGAAGGCAATTTTCTACTACCCCCACAACCAAGGGTAATGGACAAATATAAGTATAGCAATACGATACAAAATCTACAAGAACCCACAAGAATTTTCATTTTCTGCCTTCCGACCCTGGTACATCCTTTTTAATGGAATAGCCCTTATTATAAATTTAGTTTCTGCATTGTCAACTTATGTCTTTTAAGTTAATATCAAATTAAAATATTTGTAAGACAATAAACCAAAAATCTGCCAAATTTGACAGAGAACAGATAACCAAAAGACCAAATTAGCTAAGAATAGCACTAAGATCGAGATACTCCATAGTTTTTTTAAGCAAAATTTCCTAAAATTTATTATTACATGTATATTGCAAGTTTCCAGATAGATACTGAGGTTACTTGGATATAAACCTCTCTCTAGGTCTCTTTAGATTTTCTTGTTTTATGCTTTCATTGGTGTTTAATTTTATTTCTCTTTGTAAACGTTGTAAAATATTGAAAAATCTACACTGAAAAGCACCTCAACTTGCCTTTTAAATCAGGTACTAATATCCTTTTTTCGCAGCCATATAAAATCTGGATGTATACCTTAAAAGGGTAAATTATAAAAAAAACAAGCTTTGTCAAGTTTTTTTGTAAAATTTCACTTAAAAGTCTATCAAAATTTTATGAAGGATGATTAAATACATTTGTGATTACTGATGACAGCATGTAAAGGTTATAGGCCCATTTGTGCAAAAGATTATTTTATAATAATTGCATGGACACCGCACATGATTTTGCACAATACAATAAGGCAATCTCATACCTCTCAAATAAGGAACTGCTGGTTCAGCTTGTCAGGAATTACAACATGACATCCCCTTTCTTTGCATATAGATTGTAACGGCAACATCGTCATAGCTGTCATAGCTACATCGGTAGCATTCGAAGTAAACGTTTAAACAGATAAGCTGTGTTTATCACTATTTCCTGCCACATCCTTACACAGCTGTCTCAAAAGTGGGAATACTGATCTTTTTCTACTTTCATGTAAGAACAAATTTGTATTTCCATATAGCAATCAAAACCCTGATGGAGCTGAAATTTTGAAAGCCCTGAAAATATACACACCCCAAAAACTTGTAGTCATCCAAAGAAACAACGGCAGTAGAATACCGAAGGAACAAAGGAGTGAAATTTACAAAAATCGAAGTCCAAAGGCATGGCCAAAACGAGATCACAGAAAACAATGACATTAGACACAAAACAACGACGCTAGACAGACAGAAAGCACAGAAACAAAATTCACAACATTCAAAACAAAGCACTCACAGTGTGAACTCCAGTGAAACTGAGAGTGACATCAGGAAGGGTAAGCATGTCCTGCTCTGTTAACAGCACCCGTCACACTGTAAGTGAGGAAAATATGTTTTTGAAAGATCTGTTAAGTAGCTGATTGGTTAATGTCATTTTCTAACCCTCAGACAAAATCAACTAGATGTTGTCGAAACGACAGCTATCCCCACACTCCCTGTTTGACACAGAAAACAGTTGTTTTACACCCTTGGCATATGTTTTTCACTTTATTTTAAATCTACCTATTGATAGTCATTATTGTTACTAAAAAAATTCTACGATATATGGTTGCTAAGTAGAATTCCAAAAATAAGTGGTCTTTGAGACTTTGAGGAAATTTACCAAGATGGAATTTATAATTTTGAAATTGGAATCAAATATTTTTGAAATCCAATTATGTAAATGTTCGCCCTAAATCACACAAACATTTTAAGTATGGTTGCTAGGTAGAATTCCCAAAAATAGGTGGTCTTTGAGACTTTCAGGAAATTTACCAAAATTGGAATCAAATATTTTTGAAATCCAATTGATGAAAATGTTCGTCCTAAACTACACAAACATTTTAAGTATGGTTGCTAGGTAGAATTCCAAAAAATAAGTGGTCTTTGAGACTTTCAGGAAATTTACCAAAATTGAAACCACCTTTCAGAATCCTAAGTTATCAGAATTTTGTTTTTTACCAAACACTTGTCAGAATATAAGATAGTATGCCAAAATTAAAAAGAAAATAAGTGTCTTTGACATTTTCAGGAAATTTACCAAAGTTGGAACCGGAAACAAAATTCCAAAAGCTTATTGCAAATCTATAGACTATATGCAACAATTCTGCATAAAGATTTGATCCCTAAATCCAAAAATGTAGGAGGACTTTGCATCACATGCCACATGTGTCTAATCCACATCTTTGGGTCTTTGTTAAAATTGACATCATGGGGCCTCTTGTTTGCACCAAGACCAATATCAAAAATCCGAAAGCTTATTGCGCATCTACAGACTATATGCAACAATTCTATAACAAAATTAAATCCCTAAATCCATAAATGTAGGAGGAGTTTGTGTCACATGCCACATGTGTAAAAATTGACATCATGGGGCCTCTTGTTTGCACCAAGACCAATATCGAAAATCCGAAAGCTTATTGCGCATCTGCACACTATATGCAACAATTCTATATCAAAATTAAATCCCTAAATCCAAAAATGTAGGAGGAGTTTGAGTTACAAGAAAAGTGTGACGGACGGACGGACGGACAGACGGAGGGTATTACATAACTAAAGCACTGACAGTGTGAACTCCCTGATGCATAGAAAATAACTAATTATTTGCTTATTTGGAAATTTGAGAACTGATGCGATCATGGCATACAGGAAGTACAATTTATTAAAAGTAAATATAAAAAAACAGGTGATTCGGAAATTACATGAAAATAACTGAAAGGGGTGATTTTGGTATAGATGTCCAGATTAATGTCTAAGACATGTGCTAGGGGAGGATGACCATTTGATTGGAGGTGGGGGTGAAGCTTGCATTTTTATAAATAAATATTCTGGCCTCAGTAATAGTTGAAACTGCATTGATAAATATTCTGGCTTCCAGCTTCTATCTACAGTATGGTAAAATAAATATTTTAAAAAAAAAGTGTTAGGTAAAAATTCTCTGATCTGCTAATTTTTGGAATTTTGCCTAGACAAAATTGCCAACCCATCCCATCAGAATAAAATAGTCTTCCCCATAGACTTCTGCATATAATTTATATAATCGGGAAATTTACTGATTCGAGAAATGCAATCTCAAAAGAGAATATTGTATGTTTTGTCCAATCCATTTGCAATAGATATCTAATATAGGTAACAGAGAACACAATCTTGACATATAACTACACAAAAGGAATGCTGAATTTCTTCACAGAGACAGGAACGTGAATACTGTTTATATTTATATACTGTATATTATTATAAATTTTTAATAGCAACACCGTTACTATTTGACTCGCGAACCAAAATTTGAAAGAAACTTTTGCACCATAATTCAGGGATTTACGGGACGCGTAAAACACGCGTCTGGTATGCAAATATAAATGAAAGGACACAGATTTTATTACAATATGCATCCGACGGGACGTAACATAATTAATGTATAAAAATGCTAGAGCTGAGTATCGTGAGGAATCTTGCGATACGATACGTATCCTGATATCTGCTTGCGATACGATACTATCATGATACGTATCATGGTACTGTAAATCTTGTTTTCTTGACATAAATTCAGCAGATATCAAGACTATGAATTGCATTATACAATTGTTTTAATATTTAAGCCATGTACATGTATCTGTCATAATTGTCATCAAATATGAGTAATTATATCAATTAATAAGCCGTGGGAGCATTCACAATGACAACTTCGTTTATATCTACGAGTTCCGCCATATTGGCGTTAATAAATCGCAGATCGGATTGGGTGTGGTTGTATGAAACTAAGCCGTTTTCAGTATCGCGATTCCGGACCAATGATACGATACGGGAATCCTCATCACTTTGGATCGATATAATCGATTCATCGATGAATCGTTACCCCTCTAAAAAATGCTATATAAATATAGATCTAGCACAAAGTTGTGTAGAATCGTAAATCTGCACAATTCCCATGAAAGAATATTATTTAAAATAATAATCAAGGAGACACACTCTAAACAATTCGTTTCCACTTTTCAATTCATTTTTTGGATCCCTATCGGATGTTACAATTATTAGTCAAACAAATACATCTTTCAGAAATAGAATCGGTAAACAAACTATAATGGCGTCAGGGGAAAAGTGAATGCAAAGTGAATGCAAATGAGCATTTGAAAGCCGAGTAAAGGGGAAGTCGAAAGAAAAAGATAGTTCCAGAATGACCAGATTGATTGAAACAACGGCAGTAGAATACCGAAGGTCCAAATACATGGCCAAAACAAGAACATGAAGGCATCAATGACTTGTTTTAAATTTTTAAATTTGCACATTAACACCACAAACTTGCTCCTTTTTTTAAATTTGCACATTATCAACATGATGCAATGTATTTTTGCTCACCCAGCACCTGAATTGGTTTTCAAAGACTCCGGCTACAAAGCTGCAGGGTGCGTCCCTAGATGGTAGCTAGTGAAATGCCCTGTCTAAGCGAGGTAGTCAAGTCATAATACGGAAAGCCTAACCACGAATCATTGTAGCCAAACACTGTGGAGAAATGCCAAGCCCTATTCAGTATCAGGACCCAGTCTTTATTTTTTGCTCAAGTGCAGACTTGCTGAGAGTCGTATAAAGAAGGCTTAATTTCCTGCCTCTACCCATTTCTCAGGACAGGAAAATTGAAGAAATGGGTAGGGACAGGAAATTTATTCCTCAAATCGAATTTGTTACTCCTTTTGTCCCTTCCAGCTATATTACTTTTTTATATATGTAATTTTCTGAATTGATTAACTGACTTTCGTCCTGATATAGCACAAATATTGCTTACTGGACCTAAAACTATATGTAATTAATCAAGAAAAAATTATGTGACCTTCTGGGACCCATATTTTTTTCAGAAGGACTCAGGAAAATTTATATGTTGGGTCCCTGGGACCCCACCTGACAGAAGTGGAGGTAAATCACTGTATTTGCAGAAGCATGCAGCTCATTTAAATGGATGTTAATAGACTTGTCACCCAAGTCAGTCTCTCAGATGGTTTTATAAATTCTACAGCAACTTTGTGGCTTTCGAATTAAAAATGATAGATCTGAGTTGTCTTCTCTTTATACATAAATGTTGTATTTTACAGTATCAGAAGAAGATGAACCCAGTCTGACAGATAATAACACTATGATACTAATCGGAGCCATACTTGGATGTGTCATTATCTGTATGGGGATGTTCATCATGTTCCTAGTTTGGTATATCAAACGACAGGCAGTTTTATCTCACCAAAGTGCCACCAGTCTCCAGAGGTCTGTCTCTAATGGTAAGTATCTTCAACCAAAGTGCTACCGGTCTCCAGAGGTCTGTCTCTAATGGTAAGTATCTTCAACCAAAGTGCCACCAGTCTCCAGAGGTCTGTCTCTAATGGTAAGTATCTTCAACCAAAGTGCCACCAGTCTCCAGAGGTCTGTCTCTAATGGTAATTATCTTCAACCAAAGTGCCACCAGTCTCCAGAGATCTGTCTCCAATGGTACGTATCTTCAACCAAACAGTCTCCAAAGGTCTATTACTAATTATGAAAGTTTCACAAGTCTACAGAGGTCTATCTCT
>MJUU01003326.1:60288-89170 GCA_002080025.1 Modiolus philippinarum | reverse complement strand
AAGTTTTGCATTTAAGTCCATTTCTCAACAACTACACATTTTAGGACAATGATATTTCATCAAATTAATTGCCTTGATGATCGAGTACTACCCAAATCATAGACAGCTAGGTGGCTTTAACCTACATTTTATGCTTCAGTGACTTTGTTAAAGTTTTGTGTTTAAGTCAATTTCTCAACAACTACACATTATAAGACAATGATATTTCATCAAATTAAAGTACTACCCAAATCATTAACAATTAGGTGGCTTTGACCTGCATTTTACACTTCAGTGAATTTGGTTATGGTTTTAAGTCCATTTTTCAACAACTACACATTACAGGACGATGATATTTCATTAAATTAGTTGCCTTAATGAATACTGCCCAAATTAATGACAATTAAGTGGGTTTGACCTACATTTTAATAGGAGGTTATCCTTTGCGATAATCTTTTGGCGGGGCATCCGTGTCTTACAGACACATTCTCTAGTTTTGTACAAAGTTTTTTTAGGGCATATATACAAACTAAGAATTATGTGTATAGTATATAGTTTACATTCAAGTGCTTTATACTTATAATTAAATAACAGTCATTTGAGAGGGGATGGTTTATATTGTTATCCAAGGATATATATTATTTATGGTTGTAATAGTGTTTATATTTCATTATTTAGCTTGATCGTCTGTCTGCAAGACTTGTAGATGTAACTCATTCTTTCTTTCTGATTTTTTTTAACATTATTTGACCTACACATGTAGATATATAAGAATGAATTGTGTTGTTTGATTAAAATTTTGTACATACATGTAAACTGTAGATAATAGATGTAATAATCAGGACAACATTGTCCATAAATAGTGAAATCATATTTATATCAATTAGAGGAGATACCTTCTTTACCATAATGTCATATATTTTTTTTTATTGCTAATTTGCTGAAATTGTTCCAGATCGACGATAATTCTATTATCACTGCACTGTGCTGATATGAACATATTATCTTCAATCTCTATGAAATGTTAGCAACAGCGTAGTAATATCACGTCGTGTGACGTTTGGTGAAAAAAATAATCCCAAGAAGGAAACAAAAAATTATATGTTTAACCTAGAAAATATTTTTGTAGAAACAAAACATATATCTGGTATATACTAATAACAGAATAAGGGATAAAAACACTGTCAGTAATTTGTTTTGCTTGGATGGATTTCTCAGCTAGTATTGCATCTCGTGCAATTGCACTCGATACAATACAAGCAGAGAATTCCATACTCGCAAAACAAATTACTAATAGTACATATTTATTAAAATATAACATATTCCAGACTTACCGTTAGGCCATAAAAAGTTAATTTATTGGTTCTCAGGCCCTGCCTCATCTAGTGTGAGGCTTATTGACCATATGTTTTGGCAATTTCAATAAAATGAAAATTAAAAATCACCTCCTTCACTACATTTTTGATAGTTTTTACAATGTAAAAACCTGCCTCAACTTTTTTTTGACAAATAAAAAAGATAAACATAGTATCTATCCTTTCAAATTGTTGATACTGTCAAAAGGGATAAACTTTAAAAGTTCAAGATTTAGGGAGACAGTAGAACTATGATAATCAACAACTTGCAAAGAATAGATTTTATTTCTCTAGTTCTAAAATTTCAATATTTTCATGTGTTTTTGTTTCTACCCAATCGCGGGCCTCTACAATCAATAATGTAACGTCACCGGATGTGAAATTTACATTGCATGGAAATCATCGAAAGCAAACAATTATAGACAATTCAAGATAAAAAAAAAACAATGTATGCTTTGAGTAAATACTTTTCATATTATACTCGAAATAATTTTATTCATGGCATATTTTGCTATTTGAAGAAAAGTTAGTGACCTTTTCAATATCCAATGAAATTGTTAGATCACTTTATTCACATGTTGGAGAACACTTTGATCTCCTATAGAATGAAATTGAAGAGAAATCAGGGAAAAAAAATCACCTTCCTCCCTCATTTGTTTTAATGAAAAATTGCCAGAGAGAACCAATAATTGACTTTGTGTGGCCTTACATGATGTGCAGCAGAACCATAATTAAGAGTATATATGTACATAGGAGGGACATTATCTTTGTACAGAATATCACAGACTATCCACGAAAAAATGATAAAATATCGCCTTGATAATATGTTTTTTGAAATTTTAAACAATGAAAGGATATGGAGTAAATGCACATAAGACAAAGTCTGTATAAAATCATGGTAGAGCCAAGCAATTGAACAACACTTTTAATGTTGTTCTTTATCTTAAAGTCACCCATGAGGCCTTCAACAATGAGCTTTGATCATACCTCATAGTAAGTTCAAGACGACCCCTAGCACCGGTTTTGAGCGGAATTCTTTGCTAATTGTCATACAATGCTACATCCATGTCTTTTCTGGTCATGGATACAGGATCGTCAACAAACAAAATAAACTGGCAAAAAGTGTTCTTACAATCATCCGTTGCCAAATAAAAGCACTAGTGTCTCAGCTGGTGGATATATAAAATAATGGAAGTTTTGTTTCAGATACAAAAAATATTGTCGACATAATGGATGAGCCCACTTTGTGGGTGAGTCTGTTATTGGAGACAATATTTGAAGTATCTGAAACAAAACTTCTATAATACTTTTTATCGGTAATTAACGAAATCATTTGATACAACAAATTTTGAAAAATGAAAATCAATTTCGAAGAAATCATGAAATTGACCATTGATTAGTAAAAGAATTTGTGCGATCCTTCACGGTTTTTTATAGATGTATATTTCTTTGTTTACATTGATTGACAAGGCAGGCGTGGCTTAAGTTACTTTTTGCCAATATTTTTTCGTATTTGGGCAGTAGCAAATACTGAAAATATTTGCCCCAAGAGATCAAATGAAACTCAAACAAATTACCGATAAATGATCATATAATGTATATATACTTAATTAATTTGTTTTAATGAATTTGGTCTGAAAATGGATCCATATTGATATATATATTTACATTTTAAAGAGTAGATGTTGTTTATTTGTACAATTAATATGGTATTATAATGTTGAAGCTTCTGAGATAAATGTAATATTATTCATACTTTAATATTCTAGTCATGGCATAATATATTTATTTTGTTTTATATTGGTGCTTTTTTAGATTTATGTTTATTTTCAATATATGTTTATTGCATATCATTTTAGTGAATAAATTGGCTACCCATTTTTTATGTAATCCAAGAATCTCTATTTGTTGAATGTGTAATAAGCTTTAATTCAATTTTGTTAAATTATTTAGTTAAAATATGTTTTATTTGTTAAATACTAATTAACTGCAAAAGTATAATTGAATTAGTCAAACTATTATATCATAAATTAGATAAAAAAAGAAAGATTTAATTAATTTACCCGGAGTGAGTTTTGTGAAAGTTACCGTAAATCCAACCACTGATATAAACTTATCAAAAAGTCATTATGAGGTCGTTAACTAATGCAAACATCTTAACAATTAAACATTTCGTTTTTTTATTTCCGTGCATTGTAGCCATCTCACGTCCTTGTTTTGTCCTTGTTTTTCTCTGTTGCAGTTTTTGCCATGTCTTTTGACTTAGATTTTTGTGGTCTTCTCTTCCCTTTCAAAGTATCAATTAAATTTGTTTCAATTATGTTGAAATATATTTGAAATGAACTAAAAGGATATATTAAGTATGCCAATTTACAGAAGATATTTAACTAAATGAGTCAAGGCAATTACATCCGACTACGGGTAGAAATTAGTTTTCTGAAATTGTAACAAGTGTTAATGGCATTTATGCTATGTTCACTTCTGATGTGATTTTGATTTGCATTGAATTGGATTTGCATTACGATTTGTTAATAAGCTCATGGGCATTTACCTGTGTTGTGAATGATCTTCAATATCCGAATTATATTAACTTTCTATATTGTTTTAGGATTAAATCTATACTTCATGCGAATTGTGTTGATGAGAATTAGCTAATTATAGATTACGATCAATTTGCATTTATACAATGTTAAATTTATGCATTTTGCATCTTTTTGGAAACCAAATTTTTAAATGATATATGAGAATAAAAAGCAAGAACCATTTTCTGTCCAGAGTAAAAACCATCTATTGTAATCACATAGATTTATTTATTTTTTGTGTTTTATTTCTTGTTATTGTTATTTTGTTATGTTTTTAGTAAGGGAGATAAATCTAAGTGCAATGTGCTAGTGCTTACTGAATTTTCATGAGCACCTGAAACCTTTAATGACAAAACTATCAGCAAAATATTATACCTATTAACCAAAAATTAACACCTAATGAATCTGAAATCAGGTATAAACTACATCATTAATTAGATCAAGGGAAGTAAAATTCACATATTTCAGATAAACTGTGTTAACTATGACATCTTGAAGAAGTATAAGTATAGGATTAAGATTTGAAGACTTACCTTAAACCAAGTTTTTTTTGCAGGAATCATTACCTTATTACATGTAAGGCCAATCAAAATAAATTGTTTGTTTCTCAAAAATTTTTATTTTAAATTGGATGCGGACTGGCGGTTTTTATTTTATTGTTTCTTGAATGACACTGAAATCTAATTTAGATTTGCATTTTATGACACATTTTGATACATCCAATTGTAATAATTAATATATTTGAACAAGCTCTTTAATGTTAATGTAATATTTTGTGCTTTTAAGTTATAGTTGCGAAAAAAGTTGGTGGAAATTAAAAAAAAAAAGTTTTGAGGCAGCCACCTTTTTGGAGTTGCAGGCAGGGCTTGAAATACAAATAATATTTTTTGAATGGCCTTATTTATTTTTGCAATAGTTCATTCTTCTATTTAAGTAACAACATATGAAACATGTAAATGACAAATTAATCTGGCGATATTTTCAGAAAAATTTTGTCGGGGAAAGAAAAACATCTAAATAATCAGTTGCATCAACAATACTACAAACATTTTGACTTCCTGGCTTGCAATTTTCTGTTTGAACCATGAAGTCCTTTGATATTAATTATAAAAGTGCACCTGAAATTTGTTGATTTTGATATATTTTGAAGTTTGTTGTGTTTTTGTTTAATTTAACACAGTCGTCTATAAACTTGTAATATCGTTACTGTTAAGCCTTGGAACCTTCCTGCATTTACCCTCTGAAAACCTTCACCTCTGCTTTTCAACCATTAAGTACAGCTCAACCAATTTCAAACAGTTTTACTTATTTGTTGTGTCCATCATACAAACATGGTAAATTCCAGGATTAAATGGTAAAATAAAATAACGCAAGTAAGATTAACAAAATTGAAACCAAGTGTTTCTGTAAAAAACGATAAGCAGTTATGCCTGTCATTTACTTAAAAAATCAATTTTATAAAGAAGTTGTCTTAATTAATGTGTAATTATAATACACAGATTGTTTATCAGTTTTTGATTTATCAATTAGTAATCCTTTCACTTAATTAAATTTCCTATAATATTGATTGACACTGTTAAAGTAAAAAAATGTCACTGTTAAGTCAGACCTGATATAGGTAAGAAATAATGTATTCTTTTATTTTCAAGTAAAGAGTATGCATCAATTCTGTAGAAGGAAATATTTGTAAAAATTGACCACTGAAAATAATATGAATTGCATTTACTCAAATATTTAAAATTGACCACTGAAAATAATGAGAAATGCATTACCAGTTAACAAGGAGGCTTAGACTTTAAATGTTGTATGGTCTTTGAAAAGAAGAAATGAGGAGGCTTAAAAAAATTATAGGCTTGTTGAAGATATGAGATATTCATTTATTTTTTCCTAAAGCTGTTACATGTATCACCATAATTAATATAGGATTAAGCACTGATTTTTAGGAAATTATTTATGTATAAATTCTGGCAGATCACTCACAAACTGAATCTTTGTACTTTATGTAAAGTTTGTGACCTGTCAAAGTTTATACACACATAATTTTCTAAAAATCAGTATTTAATCATTATATTTCCAAATCAGTTCAGTAAAAACTTTTTGATTCATGTAAACAAAGTTTTTATTTGCTGCACTATATATTTGCAGAGGGGATTAATGGGCAAACGGAAATATCTAAAATTTTTCGTTTGCTTTTGATGACAGTGACCAATAAAACTTAAAATTACAATTACATTTGGAATGATTAGAAAAGGTATGCATAGTTACAAAATGCACATTCATTGTAGGATGTGCATATCCACATATTTATTCCAACGCAAAACAGGATGTCTTGACCGTAACTCAATTATTTGATGTATTATAATGGATGGTGATACGGACATTGTAAGTTACCATGAATGAAAGGAAATTCATACAAATTACCAATAAAAAGTTGTTTATGGTATTAAAAAAATAAGCTTAATTATTCAAAGAGGAATTTTTTCGAATATTCAGTCTGTTTTACTTTTATTTCAGTGCTTTGGTTCAATCTTACTTTTCCGTCTATGTTTACATCCTGTAGTCATAACTTTGATACAGTTGAAATTAAGATATGCATCACATTATTTTTACATTTACTGTATATTGATTTTCCAAATATACTAAGTATGCTAACATTACACTTTATTTTTCCTGGCTAGTTTTAAAATCATTGTCACACTCTTGTTTTTTGACATTGACCTTTTACACTCTGTTATTAAATGGGTAATTTTAACATTAACATTACAGTGTTTAGCATATATATGTACTAGTAGTTCATACTTCTTTTTTCAAATAGTTAATTTTAACATCGACATTACCACTGTTATAAAACAACAAATTTTAACATTTCCATTACAGTGTTTAGCATAGTTAATTGTAACATTTACATTACACTTATAACAAATAGTTAATTTTAACATTGACATTACACTCTTATTTAAAAAAATACAACTAATTTCAACATTAGTATTTCAATGTATTTTTCTTTAGAATTTAATGATATATGTATATATATTTTACTTAGTTTAGCAATACCTACAAATCTGGAAGATTTGATGTTATATATGTGTTGTACAATTTTTGTTATGTCAGATTTCTGACTTTAATCTCTGATGTTTAATATTTTATTTGCATCTTATTTTGAAATAAAGATTTAAATGGGTATTTTCTTCCTTTTATTAGCTCACTCAATGGAGTGAGGTGGGCTAATGGGATACCCCTAGCGTCAGCATCTGTGTCAGCGTTAGCGGCCAGTTAAGAAGAATGATTAAAGTCCATTCCTGCTTACTGACAAATCCCACTTCAACCATATTGGTATGTGTGATGCATTTTTGAATGACAATAACAATGCATGCTTTGGATGCTGTCTTTGACCTACATTTTACACTTGGTTAGGTAGAATGGTTAGAGTCCATTCCTGCTTACTGACATGTCCTACAACAACCATATTGAATGTTTCATGTATTCTGTGATGACAACAACAATGCATGCTTCGGATGCTGTATGTGACTTAAATATTACACATGAGAGACTTGGTTAGGTAGAATGATTCAAGTTCATCCCCGCTTACTGACATGGACCGCATCCACCATATTGATATTCATGATGCATTTTGGGATGACAACAATGCATGCTTCTGATTCTG
Source organism: Modiolus philippinarum (assembly GCA_002080025.1). Classification (NCBI taxonomy): domain Eukaryota; kingdom Metazoa; phylum Mollusca; class Bivalvia; order Mytilida; family Modiolidae; genus Modiolus; species Modiolus philippinarum. Next base: position 81,590 of record MJUU01003326.1, on the reverse strand, counting down.
TCTGTGACCTACATTTTACCCATGAGTGACATGGTTAGGTAGAATGGTTCAAGTCCATTTCCGCTTACTGACATGTCCCACATCAACCATCTTGGTATGCATGATACATTTTGGGATGCATTTTGGGATGACAGCTGCAGTGAATGCTTTGGATGCAGTGTGACTTTCATTTTATGCATGAATGAATCTGTTAAAAAAAGAATTTTTATAGTCCATTCCTGCTTACTGACATGTTTAACACGTGACTATGCTGCACAAGTAGGTGAGTTTAGCAGGCTGTGGCTGCTTTTAATACGACCGCAAAAATTTTTGCTGTCGTATAATGGTATGGTGCTGTCGTCGTTGTCTGTAGACACTTTTGTTTTTGTCAATAACTTTAGTTCCAGGTGATGAATCTTCATGAAATTTTAAGACAATGTTCTTTGGTATAAAAGAAAGGCTTTGATAAGTTTTGGTAATTGTGACCCCACCCGTTTTTAAAAAGGAGGCCAAAAAGGGTTAAATTGGGTGTTTTCACATATATGGCTGTAGAATTTTTATTATTTATTGGATTTTGATGGGGTTCCTTTCAGAGTGCTGCTTAGGAAATTTCCAATCTAGAATATGGCACCGGATTTCACTTCGCATGTACCGTTCTTGAGATACAAATTTCAAAAATTTTATTTTTTAAAATTTTTAGTCCGATTTTGATGCAGTTTTTACCAATGGATTCCTTATGAAAAACTATAACAGCTGTGCACTTTCAGATTTTTGATAACCTGTTTCCTTTCCGAGCAGTGAGGGCCGAACGGGGCCAAAATTGCAAACACGCAAATTACCTACTCTTTTATTTTTCATCGGATTTTGATGGAATTATTTTCTTTTGATTCCTCTTGTTGTAAGCTTTCAGTAGTATTGCAACAAATTTTGTGTAGCTCTTACCGTTTCCAATCTATTAAGGCTCAAAGGGGCCAAATTTCCTATTTTTAGAAAAATGTAAAATTTTTATTTTTTATCAAATTTTGATGGGATTTTTTTCTTTGGATTCATTCTAACATTAGGTTTAAGTGGTATATGACATATTTGACGTATCTGTTACTGTTTCTAAGGGCCAAACAGGGCCAAAATTACAGTTTTTCAAATAACCTAAAAATTTTATTTACATTGGAATTTTTCATAGCTCTTACCATTTCTGATCAACAAGGAATCAAAAGTGCTGATTTTTATTTTCCCTACTCTATGTCCAGATCCTTATTGTGTCCATCAAATGCCTGTATCAAGCTCTGTGTCCACGTTTTTTTTTTAATTACACTTGTTCAAATTTCAGTGGAGACATGCTGCGGTCGTATCATGCTGCGTTCGGCGTAGCCCTTTATTATGTTTTATATACATGTAAAGGATAATTGCATTGTGCATAAAAATTGAGAACAAAGTAGGAAATGCCTACAATGACTGAAAATTTCAATTACAAACCAGAACTCATTACAAAGACCTCCATTAACAAAACACAATGGGACATCTCAGATGTCCAGACTTAGGTCTGGCACTAGCAAACCCAGCAGCAGGATTACCAGTAAACTTGTTTTGTGTACCCAACCAGCTCTTTCTCTATTCTGTTTTCCTGTAGTATAATAAACAAATAAATAAAATCCAAAACAGGTTGACCATTAATTACAAGATTTCTTGAAATTGGTAAAGTTTAGATTGGGTGACTAATGTTTAAATCTGGATTTCCAAAATTTTTCATATTGAAAAATGAATTTAATGAAGAATTACTTTCAACTTAGTTCCAAAATAACTAAAGCAGAAAATTTCATGTTTACATCATTAAAGGCGTCATGAATTACCCGGAATAAATTTGTTTCTATATTCCCCATTTTATCCTGTCCATGCCAGATTTGAAACAAAAATACAATAAACCAAATCAAGATGAGGAAATCAAGTAGAAAGATCTTGGAAAACATTGCATCTGTGGTGTACTATACACCAAATCAAGATGAGAACACCAAGTAGAAAGATTTTGGAATACATTGCATCTTTGTTGTCCTATAGACCGAATCAATATGCGAACATCAAGTAGAAAGATCTTGGAAAACATTGCATTTTTGGTCTCCTACAGACCGAATCAAGATGAGAACATCAAGTAGAAAGATCTTGGAAAACATTGCAACTTTGGTCTCCTACAGACCGAATAAAGGTGAGAACATCAAGGAGATAGATCTTGGAAAACATTGCATCTGTGGTGTCCTACAGACCAAATCAAGACGCGGACATCAGGTAGAAAGATTTTGGAATACGTTGCATCTGTGGTGTCGTACAGACCAAATGAAGGTGAGGACCTCATGTAGAAAGATCTTGGAAAACTTTGCATCTTTGATCTCTTTCAGACCGAATCAAGATGAGAACATCAAGAAGAAAGATCTTGGAGAGCATTGCATCTTTGGTCTCCTACAGATCAAATCAAGATGAGAACATCAGGTAGAAAGATTTTGGAATACATAGCACCTGTGGTGTGCTACAGACCAATAGATGAGGGAATCCGGTAGAAAGATCTTGGAAAACACTGCTTCTTTGGTGTCCTACAGACCGAATCAAGATGCGGAAATCAGGTAGAAAGATCTTGGAAAACTTTCCATCTGTGGTGTGCTAAAGACCAAATAAAGATGAAGGCATTAAGTAAAAAGATCTTAGGATACATTGCATCTTTGGTGTGCTGCAGACAAAATCAATAGGAGGACATCAAGTAGAAAGATTTTGGAAAACATTGCATCTTTTGTGACCTACAGACCAAATCAAGATGAGAACATCAAGTAGAAAGATCTTAGAAAATATTGCATCTATGGTGTGCTACAGACCGAATCAAGATGAGGACATCACGTAGAAAGATCATGGAAAATATTGCATCTGTTGTGTGCTACAGACTAAATCAAGATGAGGACATCAAGTAGAAAGATCGTGGAAAATATTGCATCTTTGGTGTGCTACAGACCATATAAGATTAGGACATCGAGTAGAAAGATTTTGGAATACGTTGCATCTTTGGTGTGCTACAGACCATATTAGATTAGGACATCGAGTAGAAAGATTTTGGAGTTCATTGCATCTGTGGTGTCCTAAAGATTATATCAAGAAGAGGACATCAAGTAGAAAGATTTTGGAATACATTGCATCTTTGGTGTGCTATAGACCATATAAGTTTAGGACATCGAGTAGTACGTTGCATCTTTGGTGTGCTACAGACTATATAAGATTGGGACATCGAGTAGAAAGATTTTGGAATTCATTGCATCTGTGGTGTCTTACAGACTATATCAAGAAGATGAAATCAAGTAGAAAGATTTTGGAATACATTGCATCTGTGGTGTGCTACAGACCAAATCAAGATGAGATCATCAAGTAGAAAGATTTGGGAAAACATTTCATCTTTGGCGTGCTACAGACCATATAAGATTAGGACATCGAGTAGTACGTTGCATCTTTGGTGTGCTACAGACCATATAAGATTTGGACATCGAGTAGAAAGATTTTAGAATTCATTGCATCTGTGTTGTCCCACAGACTATATCAAGAAGAGGACATCAAGTAGAAAGATTTTGGAGTACATTGCATCTGTGGTGTCCTACAGACCAAATCAAGATGAGGACATCAAAAAGAAAGATTTTGGAATACATTGCATCTTTGGTATCCTAAAGACCAAAACAAGATGAGGACATCAAGTAGAAAGATCTTGGAAAACATTGCATCTGTTGTGTGCTACAGACCGAATCAAGATCAGGACATCAAGTAGAAAGATTTAGGAAAGCATTGCATCTGCGGTGTGCTTCAGGCCAAATCAAGATGAGGACATCAAGAGGAAACGTTTTGGAAAACATTGCATCTGTGGTGTGCTACATGCCAATTCAAGGCGAGGACATCAAGTTGAAAGATCTTGGAAAACATTGCATCTGTTGTTTGCTATAGACCGAATCAAGATGAGGACATCAAGTAGAAATGTTATGGAAAACATTGCATCTGTGGTGTCCTATAGACAAAATGAAGCAGTTGTACTTGTGTTGCCATATAGACAAATAAGCACAAGAGACCAAATAGTGTGTATGTGGTGTCCTATAGACCAAATCAAAACAAGGACACCAAGTATTAAGATCCTGAAATATATAGTGTCTGTGGTAGTCCCATAAACCAACTCAAGATTTAGGAAACCAAGTAGTAAGACTTTGGAATACAAAAATGTCAAGAAGTAAGACTTTTGAATATAATGTAACTGTGATGTCATATAGACCAAATCAAGATAAGGAAACCAAGTAATAAAAACTTTGAGTACATTGTATAAATTGTGTCATATAGACCAAATAGGATAGGAACACCAAGTAGTAAGACCTTGGAATATATTGTATCTGTGGTATGATATGGATGAAATCAAGACAAGGATGTCAAGCAGTAAAATCTTAGAATAAAATGTAACTGTGGTGTCCCATAGACAAATCAGGGAAGTAAAATCCTGAAAAATGCATAAGACAAATCAGGGAAGTAAGGTCTTGGAATAAAATATAACTCTGGTGTTCTATAGACAAATCAGGGCAGTAAGATCTTGGAATAAAATGTAACTGTGGTGTCCTATAGAAAAATCATGACAATAAGATCTTGGAATAAAATGTAACTGTGGTGTCCTATAGACAAACCAGGGAAGTAAAATCTTGGAAAATGTAACTGTGGTGTTCTATAGACAAATCAGGGAAGTAAGATCTTGGAATAAAATGTAATTGTGGTGTCCTATAGACAAATCAGGGAAGTAAGATCTTGGAATAAAAATGTAACTGTGGTGTCCTATAGACAAACCAGGGAAGTAAAATCTTGGAAAATGTAACTGTGGTGTTCTATAGACAAATCAGGGAAGTAAGGTCTTGGAATAAAATATAACTTTGGTGTTCTATAGACAAATCAGGGAAGTAAGGTCTTGGAATCAAATATAACTGTTTTGTCCTATAGACAAATCAGGGCAGTAAGATCTTGGAATAAAATGGTGTCCTATTGAAAAATCATGACAATAAGATCTTGGAATAAAATGTAACTGTGGTGTCCTATAGACAAATCAGGGAAGTAAGATCTTGGAACAAAATGTAACTGCGGTGTCCTTTAGACAAATCAGGTAAGTAAGATCTTGAAATAAAATGTAATTGTGGTGTCCTATAGACAAATAAGGGAAGTAAGAAATTGGAATAAAATGTAATTGTGGTGTCCTATAGACAAATCAGGTAAGTAAGATCTTGGAATAAAATATATTTGTTGTGTCCTATAGACAAATAAAGGAAGTAAGAAATTGGAATAAAATGTAATTGTGGTGTCCTATAGACAAATCAGGGAAGTAAGATCTTGGAATAAAATCGTCGTGTGAATATTATACTGTTATAACTCCACTTTTTGAAAAATTGTGGATAACAATATAATTCGGCTAATTTTATACTGATCTATCTTCCTATGGTGAGATCACTCTACATTAGTGAGTTTTTGTAGGATTTCCAGGGTACCGCCGGTATTATATCTCCACTGTCCATTAGAAAAGCATGTACATCCGGGTAGCTAAATCGTTAGAAAGTTCAACTCTGTAGTTGCTATAATGTTACATCTCTAGGACTTGTAACATTTTTTGTGTTTTTAGAGTAAGATTTTGAAAATCAGAATGTTACAACAGGCAAAAAGGGGGAATTAATTCCTTAACGTAATGAATAAACTTTATCTAAAAGATTCATTTTACTTGCTTGTTATGTACAAAATGTCGTTTTGAAACTTTTATGCAACTTTCTACCAACAGTTCGGAAAAATTTGACCTTAAACTTTAAATGGATTTTTCTCGGTTTCAGAAAATTGTGATATACAACACTATATACTCACACGACGAAATGTAACTGTGGTGTCCTATAGACAAATCAGGGAAGTAAATGTAACTGTGGTGTCCTATAGAAAAATCAGGGAAGTAAGATTTTCGAATAAAATGTAACTGTGGTGTCCTATAGACAGATAAGGGAAGTAAGATCCTGGAATACATTTGTATCTTTAATGTCCTATATATAAAACAAAGACACCAAGTAGTTACTCTTTCGAATATATATATGATCAAATATTGTGTTTGCGATGTTCTATAACCAAACCAAGACAAAGGACACCAAGCTGTAAGACCTTGGAATATATTGTACCCGTTTTATCCTATACACCAAATCAAGACAGGGATCCTGAACATTAAGATCTCGGAAAAAATCATATCTATGGTGTCCTATTGGTCAAAAAAGACAAGGACGCCAAGAATAAGATTTCTGAATACATGTACATTGTTTTTATGATGTCATGTAGCCAAATCAACACAAAGTTACATAAAAGTACGACATTGGGATACATTGCATTTGATCTGTAGTGTTTTATAGATCGAATCGGGACAAGGACACCAAGTAGTAAAATCTTGGAATTAATTTTATCTGTGGTGTCCTTTAGACCAAATCAAGACAAAGACACCAAATAGGAATACATTGGAATACATATATATCTGTGGCGTAAACAAAACGATGCCAAGTAGTCAGACCATAGAATAGAATGAGTTTACCAGTGATGTCCTATAGACAAAATCCAGACAGTGCTGCCATCAAGTAATACGAAAATTTTGAATTCAGACAGTGGAATATATCGTATCTGTGATGTTCTATGGACCAAATCAAGACAAGAATACCAATAAGTAAAACCTTAACCAAGTACTAACATCTTAGATTACATTGTGGTGTCCTACAGACCAAATTAAGACAAGAATAACCAGCAGTAAGAGCTTGGAAAACAACTTATTTGTTGTGTCCTATAGACCAAATCAAGACAAGGACACCAAGTAGTAAGACATTGGAATACATTGTATCTTTGTTGACCAATAGACAAGTCATGACAAGGATGTCAAGAAATAAGACCTTGGAAGGCATTGTATATCTGTGGTGTCGTAAAACGGACACCAAATAGTGAGACTTCCGAATACAATACATATCTGTGGTATCCAAGACAAGTATGTCAGGCAGAAACACTGTGGGGTTCTTTGTATCTATGATGTTATATAGACCAAATCAACACAAGTATCGATGCAATGAAGTAAGACCTTCGTAATATGAAATTTTGACACAATATTCAATATGACTTCAATATTGAATCCCAAGTTTAATTAGGGCTAATGAGGACAGGTGTCACATGATCAAACCAGAAAATGGCGGGAAAAAGTCAAGTTCTTATTATATAACGAAATTTCACAGGGAGGTTACTTAACATGTGTTGAACAAAGTTTTGGTCTTAAAAATGTCAACATGGTAACCGTTGCTATTGAAACAGAAAAGACGGGAAAAATTCAAATTGCTCCAAATTGAATAAAATTTGACAGGGAGGTTACTTAGCATGTGTAGAAGCGAGTTTTGTCCTAAAAAATATCAAAATGGCAACCGTTCCCATGGAAACAGGAAAAATGGCAGGAAAAATAAAATTGCTCCGAATGGGATGAAAAAAGGGAGATAATCTTGAAATAGCTTGAGAAAAGAGGAAATAATAATAAAAAAAGCAGTTAAAAAGATTAAAAGCAGAAATTAATTGGAAAAAGTAAATCAAATTAAGTGATAAGTGTGAAAAAAGGGGAAAAAATGCACTCAAAAGGACAAAAAGTGGAAATAAGGATGCATTTAAACACGAAAAATTTATGGAAAGGGAAATCACCAAAGAACAACAACAGCTATCACCCCTTCCGAACAATTAACGCAGACGTGACAGAAATAAACCTAGAACAAGCCACTGGTGACTTCCGCTTTGTAAAAATCACTTCATAAAGCCAACTATATACAGATTATTAGGTAATTTTCTTGTCAAAATGGTGGTCAATAGGAAATACACACCACTTCCGGTCCCTCCTGTGCTCTCCTTAATATCTCTATAGGATCCCAGTGGGGGTCGCATGTCGAAGTATCATACAATATATATTTAATACGAATTTTAGAACGACAACTAATTTTGGGGCATATGTTAAACAGTAGGCAACAAAGTATCTACTTCCGGTTGGGTATGTACAACCTACAACTTCCTGTTCTAGTCAAGTGAAGATTGTTTACAGTCACATGACTGTTTGTTTGGTTTTCGTGCTACATGAACAGCTGGTGACATCACATCCGGTTTCTGTACCGATGACGGCAATATTTTTTCCAGGGAGGGGGCAATGTTGCCAACTTTCAATGCTTTTAGATCTCTTAAATGCCTGGTTTGCTATACTGATATTTTAATATTTTATTGTTGTGGTTTCAAATAATATATCTGATGAAAAAAAAACAAATTTTAAATGACAAAATTTTTTTCATGACGTTCAATATGTCCGGTGAGACAAAAAGGCGTAAAAAAATTAAGGGAGTATTGTGGTAATTCTAAGGCTACGGGGTAGCAAGATTCAAGTCTGTTCTATGTTTTCATATAGTCAATAGTTACAGCTTATACCTCTGATGGTTATTTTCCCCTACTAACAACATGTACATTACAGTCCGCCCTAATACTAGTAGATCACTGTTGTAAATGCCCATTAACATCAAAGGGCAGGTAACTCTAGACCTATATATCTCGAGAAAAAGCCTGGAAAGGGGGTTTGAAAATTCCATGTACCAATCAACTACTACTATTTCAACATATCCAAAAACAAAGAATTTTAAATGGTAGCTTTTTTCTTGGTTTGGTGTCCTCATTAACCTTAAATAAAAAAGATATTCGATTTTTTTTTTGTATTTTGTCGGTAGTTAGACTTAATTTTTTTCCATATTTTTTTTTTGGTTCCCACCAATTCTCAAGCAATTTTATGCCATAGACAGATGATTATTTGTAGGTGATTACATCTGAAGTAGTAACCAACATCCACACCAGAATTACATAAACCCAGACCTTTATATTTTCCTTATCAATTAACTTTGCTAAATTTTTTATTTTAGGTCCATATATCAGATATGTTCTAAAAAAATGGAATTTACAAATTACATTTTAACGTAGAATCAATGCATATAGTCTATAGATTGGCAATAGGCTTATGGAATTTTATTCGTGTTCCAACTTTGGTAAATTTCCTGAAAATGTCCAATACTTACATTTTTTTTAATTTTGCATACAATCAAATATTTAAGAATTTTTTTGAGTTAATTATGAAAACTACTTCTTAAGAATGAAAAAATGTGGTTCCAGTTTTGGGAAATTTCCTGCAACTCTTAAAGAGAAGCATTTTTGTGAATTCTTGTTAGCAACCATGCTTTTTGAATGAATTTGAGTAAAAACAAAATATTTCAACGGTTCTATTTCAAAAAAGTGCTATTCCAATTTTGGTAAATTTCCATACCTGAAGGCAAGCAATTTTTATGAATTTATGCCAGAAACCATGCTTTTTGTGTGCATTTAAGTAAAAACAAATATTTGAAATGGTTAAATTTCAAAAAGTGTTGATTCCACGTTTGGTATATTTCCTGAAACTCTTAAAGACCAGTTATTTCTAAGCAACCACATCTTAATAAAGGCCGAATTATAACGACAGTGCAGTGAGCAGGCGAGACACTATGTCACGCGGAACCTTTACAAATAATTGATATAAAAATTCATTTATTAATATTAAAACTTTTTCTTATACTAAAACAAAACAATTTTGAATATTAGAAAATTATTTTGAATATTGAAAATAAATTTTCCGCCTGATTTGTATTTTTGTCTCATGGACTTCTGCTCTTGACAACTCCGTTCGATTATTTTGTTATTACCCCCATTTATCATGTGTGTTTATCAGTTATAATATAAGAAAATGCCTTTGATTTTATACTATCCAAAATTGAATATTAGGAAATAATTTTTATATCGAAGCCATGAAATGGCTGGAGAGATGTTAAAATGACAAGAAAAAATCACGTGAGGCTTCAAGCCTATTAACAGCTCTAAAAGATGATCTTCGTGCTTCCGATAAAATATAGTGCGCAAGTTTCTTTCAAAATCGTATACATTGTGTTTTTAAGTTATATTTCTTCATTTTCTTGAGTTGAATACGGCGTTGTTTTATAAAATTGAAAACAATATACATGTTTATCAAATTACTCGTTTTTTTATATTGCGTTTCGGATCAACGATTCTGTCGCGCAGTAATTTGTCAAAGATGAAAATAACATTTGTTGTTAACCTGTGACAGTGTATTGCATATCAGTATTTATAACATTTGTTGTTTACCTGTGACAGTGTTGCATATATTTATAGCAATGAAATCACACAATCCGATTATTTTCACGTATTATGGAATAACTTAATACATGCAGATGTATGCAGCAGTTCTGTGGATGCCACATGTAGATTTTCAGGGCTTCGAGATTCAGCTCCATCGGAGCTCTAATTGATATTAGAAATTAATTTTCTTCAATTAAAAAAAATCATTTTCTAATATTAGGAATTCAGTTTTTAATATAAGAAAATTAATTTGTGATATTGAAAAAATGTTTTTCTTTTTTAATGTTAGAAGATCGATTTTTAATATTAGAAAATGATTTTCTACACGAGAAAAATTATCTTTAATATGACAAATTCAATGAATTTCCAAAATGAGAAAATTTGCTTTTTTGTCCACTTTGGCTTGCCATTTTTAAATATTATAAATTTATTTTTTGATATTAAAAACAATCATTTTTATATATTTGAAATTAAGTTTTAATACAAAAAACGAATTTACGATATTCAATTTTTTCCTGTTATATGTTAGAAAGTCAATATCTTAATAACTTAAATAGGAAATGATTTTTTGATAACAGAAAAAGAATTTATAATTATATAAGATAATATCTTTAAATTTCAAATATTAAATTGAATTTCAGTATTTGAAATTCAATTCTTATTATAGAGAAAAAAAAAAGAAAAGAATATTATTAAAAATTATCCTTTTTCTTTTTTTGATATTAGAAAAATCAAATTCTAATATTAGAATATATTTTTCCGCATGAGAAATTTATTTTAAACATTAAAAAATCAATAAAAAATTATGATTTTCTAATATTAAAAAGGGAATTTCTAAAATAAGAAAATGAGCTTTTTTGTCCACTTTGGCTTGCTATTTTTTAATCTGAGAAACTCATTTTTAACATGAAAAAATCATTTTCCAACGTTAGAAAATTACTTTTAAATGTAAGAAAGTGAATTTGTAATATTTGGTTTTATTTTTCATATTCCATTTCTTACATTAAGATTTATTTTCTAATATTAGAAAAGAATTTTTAATATTAAAAAATCAGTTTCTTATATTAAATGCAGAATTTCTAATTTAACTTTTTTCTTATACTGAAATGTGAATTTTTAATAAAAAAATAATCTTTTGTCCATTTTGGCTTGTCATACAAGTATATACATATTGTATCATCCGCTGATGTTTAAGTATTTTTTGTTGATTAATTTTGAAATTTACTATATGAATGGATCATTATTTTGTTCAGGGCACTAAATAAATGGGAGTGTTTTCAAAAGTCAGCAAATTCCACCTGAAGTAACCTCCATCTGTGCTACAAAGTCACTCTCTTCAAGTGCTTTTGGTGAATGAAGTGTAGACTGCACTAACTTGACCTGTCTGTTCATTGACTAATATAAGTTATATGTTACCTTGCCGCAGCATATGATAAATACTGTATAAGGAATATTTTGTTCACATTAGCTAAGCAAAGGCACAAAGACCTTACAAGACTTTGAAATCACAAATTTTATTTTTGTTTGTTTGTCCGCTTTAGGAGAAAGACAAACTTTGACTAAAATATTGGCAAGAACTTCGGTATTCGGCTTTTCAACTAAAAACCATATCCCAGTTCTGTAATCAAGATAAATAATTTTTGCAAAATTTAAAAGGGAGGTAACTTTTTAAACTCTCGGGATGGCACACCGGTTCACTGTTCGTGAAAGGCAGCTAACAAAATAAGAGTATTCTGCATTAAAAGTATTGTAGCTTAACCTTTAGCAGACCTAGTAACTTCAACTGTCTTCTCAGTTAGAAGAGCAATTTTAAATTTCGAATAATATATGCTAACTTCATGCATGATATTGAGTAAGGGACCGACCATTTAACTTGAAGGGGGTTATTTTTTTTTTCTGGACAGAATTTTTTTTCACATATATCAACAAAATATATATATATTTTAAATTAACAGTATTTTTGGGGCAGAAAGCATCTTTCAGAATTTTTTTTAGATCAACTTTTTTTTAAACAACAAAGTTGAATGGTTGACAGTTTGACAGTTAAGAGATCGACAGTTGACAGGTTGACAGTTAAAATGTCGACGATTGACAGGTTGACAATGTAAAAGTCGACAGTTGACAGGTTGACAATGTAAAAGTCGACAATTGACATGTTGACAGTTAAGAGGTCGACAGTTGACAGGTTGACAGTATAGAGGTCGACAGTTGACAGTAAAGAAGTTGACAGTAAGGAGGTTGACAGTTCATAAGTACTGGAATTATAATACAATCCATGCATTATAATACCACGTGCGGCATCACAGTTATTTTGTTTTGCTGTTATTAATATCCCCAACTACCAGATAATAAAAATTGAACTAGCTGGTCTAGTGAAGGCTAGAAGGCACCTCTAAAATATATTATTGAAACTGAGTAGCAAGTCTGAGGAACAAAATATATGAAGAGATCGATTAGTAAAATTTATATCTAATATAGGATCATATAGTATAATGCTATTTGCAAGGGTATACTATAACAGCAAGCCAAGCCGATCTTACCGGCTGCGGCGTTTGAGCATTGAGGTATGCCCTTTGTACTATCAAACATCCATTTTACCATCACAAGACCCCGTAGGGATATCGTCCGTCGCGAGGGGGTTCTTAGGGGGCGAGAAGCCCCCTATGCCATACAATACTATCCACGTTGAACTTGCTATCTATGCAACAGAATAAATGGACGAAGTAATCGGTCAGTTGCCCAAAAGCAAGCGGGGCCATGGCTAATCCACGCTAGAAGGGTTTCAAACATGAAGGTCCATGTTACTTAAGTAGCATTATAATCATGCACTAGTGTATAATAAATGTTCCCTATATCAGATTCAGCTAAAAAAGTGACGTCTTACTGTCAACTGACGACCTGTCAACCATAAAAAGTCGCTTAAAATATTCCAAATAAGATCTCAACCTTCCAACTGTCCATCTATTTTGTGTCGACCTGTCAACTGTCGACCTGTCAACCCTAAACAATACAAGTTACTGACAACTGCACACTTGTCAACTGTATGCTTCAACTATCGATCTGTGCACCTTCCAATTGTCGACCTGTCAACTGTCCACCTATCCAGCTTCCAACTCTCTACCTAGCCCCCTTTTCAAGTTAAATGGTCGGTCCCTAAGGACTACGATGTCCATAAGTGATTGGTACTTTAAAGCAAATACATGTATACATATCTAATTTTTGTTTTCCGCTGTGGGAGTTATTTCCCTTTGAAGGTTTGATGAAGAAATAAAAAAACAACTGCCAGCGGTATTTAGCATATCAACCAGTTTATTTAAGGATGGTCACTCCTCAGGTTTTTGAAACTGTCTCTGACTTTCGGAATTCTCTTGTTTTATACATTATTAAGAATAAGAAAATTTTGCGCACTGACCCCCAATTTTCTTTTCAAAATATGATAGTATACATCTTCAATAGACTTCTGACAAAATTTTATGAAATTCTTGATATGCCTTCATCGCATTTCAAAGGTTGATTACCTTAATGCAAAGTGAATGAAAAGTCTAGAAAAGTTCGGTTTCCCGCCAAAATTTCAGTCATTTAAAACTCAAAAACGGCCACACTAACCTATCAATATTTTTGGATTAAAATGATGTATGATCCATAATCTAATAAATAAAAAAAATAATTTTAATTCCTTGATATAATAAACTTGAGGAGTGGCCATCCATAACTTCATTTTCTTAAACTTTACTTTCAGCTTTTTTTAATGCACTGTTGGTTCATATATCTATAGACAAGAAAAGTTCTTGACGACTTCAGAATTATATATTTTTTCATCAACAAGTGAGTCACTTCTACTTTACAATATTTGATTTATTCGGTCATTAGTCAGACCTGTCAATTTTCCTTCATGAGCCTCTAGTTTCTCTGTGACGTCACGCCACTGACAGCCATACTGCTTCGAAGCAGTTGTAGAGGTGAAAACGATTTTATTTCCTATTTTTCAGTGCCGTCTCGCTGTTAGAGCGAGGTAAAAACGTTGACAGCGATCAATGTGCAGGAATATATTGGTAAGTCGTGTTGGCTATCAATCTTTCATTGAAAATTGTGCCACATTCGTGTGAAATGAATCCCAGATGGGAATTTTTGTGTATTGCCCATTCATTGCGTGTGACATGCTAATCACATTTCTACATGTTCTATGTTTAGCCATTACACAACAATCTGAAACATTTGGTAATTATGGTTTTCCAACAGGATGTTTACAAATATTACGAGATATTTTTCATTCAGGTAAATTAATTGTGTATTGGACAGTTGGATTGAACTGATTAATTGGATGTTGGTGTTTATGTTTGTGTGTGACTTATTTGATGAAAGGTGAAATATATTACCACTTGAGTATAAATAATAACACAAGTAAATCTGTGTCAGTTTTTATACTACAGACAATACTTCACTGTGTATGTTTTCCTTTGCATGTTGTCAATAATTTTTGGGTCTGTCATGAACGACTACAGCCTGTGCACAGGCACTTGTCTCCCTATACCCTTATTTTTTTTTCTGAGAGACAAGTGCCTGTGAGCCTCTGTGTGTATGAAACTCCCTTTTAGTAGGGTGGGTTCCAGTGGTGGGTTCCATGCTAACTTGCTTGAAAGTAACAGTAGATTAAATATTTCAAATGTAGGGATACTAAGAAAGTTCAACACAGCAATTTTACCCATAAGCATGTTAGATTTTCTCACAGCCCGACTTATCAAAATGAGCCCCCTTCTTTTTGTTTTCAAAAGTACCATTTCAGTTTTACTTTTGCTTTCGATTCATGGCAAAATTTGGTCTTCCAGAACTGAAAGTGAAAGATGTCGTTATACACTAGTATTTTCACTTGGCTTGGGTTACATTTAAATGACCAATAATGTCGGAATCCTACATGTACATGTATTTAGCGATATAAATTTATAAGGAAACTGAATAAATCAGTTACCATTAAATTGTGTACATACAACAAATCAGTTCAATGCATATTCGTTTCAATGGAGGGACATAGTAAAAAAAAATAAAATGTGGTAGCCCTCTGCCAGCCCATTAATTTTGTTGGCTCCAGATGAGAATCTATTAATTAACTGATATAATGGCATTAAGTCACACTCATGAATATTGATGAGTTCACTTCAACACTCTAACTTTATAAAAATATAGAACAAAGAATGTATTGCGAAACAGCTCTTGAGGTCAAAATGAAAATATTTAGAAATATGGACATGTATATTGGTCAATTTTTAGTTCGCCTCAACGAAGTTGAGGGGGACTATTGGTGTACCCCCGGCGTCCTCGTCCGCGTCTACGTCTATGTCTATGTCTACGTCCGCGTCCGCATTTGGGCATATATCTCTGCAACTATGAAGGGTAGGGTCATCAAACTTTGTGTGCAGATGCATCTTGGGCTATCTCACAGCCTCTAAGAAAATTAGGTCTCTTTGACCTATATTTTCCGCTTGACTGGCTTTCATTTAATTTTAGGTCCAGGTTGATATCTCGGTAACTGTACATGGTACCGTAGGATCATCTAACCTTGCATGTGCATGCATCTTTGGGGGTAGGTCAGCATCCAGGCAAAATTAGGTCACTTTGACCTATATTTTCCACATGATTGCCTTACATTCAAGTTTGCATCCGAGTTCAGATCTAAGTAACTGTACATGGTAGGATCATCTAACCTTGCATGTGCATGCATCTTTGGGGGTAGGTCAGCATCCAGGCAAAATTTGGTCACTTTTCCGTTTATGTCGGAATTCAGGTCTCCATAACTGTACATGGTAAGATCATTTAGCCTTTGTATAAGGGATGGTAAATGAGCACCCTGGCGAAATTGGGTTTCTGTGTCCATGTGCCATAACGAGGCGAACTTTGTTATCGTTGATTACCTATGTTTAAAATTTAAGTCAAAACACAAAGTTAAATCGAACATGTCGAACAAATATAGTATTATAGTAAAAGTTATGAATTGTATAAAATTTTCTAGACTGATATTTCAGCAAATCATGTTATTCAAAGTAATTACTATATCTTTTATTCTTATTCACGACTCTGTAGAAGATTTTTTCCATGATTCAGGAATCTTAAAGAAAGTTAAACTGAAATCTTAGTTTTGAAAAAACCTACTAGTAAATACTGTGTACAGGCAGACAGATTTTTTGTTGGGCGGGCGGGGATGAGAATCTACTAACTTGATATGGCGTTTAGTCCTTTTCGTCATTGCCAAATCCTAAAAAATGCACGATAGATGTGTAAATTAGTGTTTCCTGCAGCAGATTTTGGCGTGCAGTGACGCCCCACCGTTTTTTTATTGACGCCCTGCCCTTTTTTATTTTCATTTTTGGCGCCCTGCCCTTTTTTAATCTCTGTGCCTTGACGCCCTGCCGTAAATTAACTGGAACTGTTTTTTTTTCTTCTGATAATCGTCAAAAATTGAAGTATGATGTGCATAACCTGTGCCAGTTTATTCAAAATAATACTTTAATTACGCCTGTCATACTAATTAAAGGATTAGTTCAGTCGTAAATAAACACTGTCGGCACTTTGTTTACCTGAGTTATAAATTACCACCTGTCAATCGGAGATAAACTGCTTACCTGTATTACATTTTTATGTCAATTTCTCATAATCATTATTCTTTTGGACTTCAAATCTTTCTTTCATAAAATTTTCTTAAAAACTCTCCGTTAATTGCAATGAAAAAATGAATTTTTTTGCAGGTCACGTTTTTTGAGAAGTGAGTTATTTCCCTTTAAAATTTGCCTTCAACTTGTGGAATTTTATTTTTTATAATTTTATTTACACTAACATTTGTATTAATCAATTAAAAGGAAAAATAATTTGGTTTCAAATTAAAAAGCTTAAGAAGTTTTTAAGCATCATTAGTTTGTTACTTTGCAAAATAATTTTTATAATATTAGGAAAACATGGTAAGGCCAACATTAAAAATATTTTTGTTTCCCCTCCATGACTGGGTTGTTCAGGTTACGGGTAGGTAGGTAGGAAAATTATTTTATTATTTCTTCAAATAAAAAAATTCTACTTAAAATTTCAAA
The DNA here is from genome assembly GCA_002080025.1 of Modiolus philippinarum. Taxonomy (NCBI): domain Eukaryota; kingdom Metazoa; phylum Mollusca; class Bivalvia; order Mytilida; family Modiolidae; genus Modiolus; species Modiolus philippinarum. The sequence continues at coordinate 64,305 of MJUU01003326.1, read as the reverse complement.
TATATTCAAATAATGCCTGTTTTACATAACAAATAAGAAAAAGAAGGGAAACGGGGAATGTGTCAAAGAGACAACGACCCTAAGGGGAGCAATAACAACTCAAAGCCACCATAAGATCTTCAATGAACGGTGAGGAAACCCCACACCCAACGGTAGGTCGGAGTTGGCCCCTAAATCAAAGAGTAATCAAGTTCAGCGAAATACTAGTAAGCATCTTCCTAGACTCCGATAGACATAAAGTGAACTAACTAGAAAACAAACAAGACACACAAAGGCTTAATAAATTTCCTGACTTAGGACAGGCGCAAACCTGCTGCGGCGGGGTTAAACTAGTTTTATTGGGCCCAAACCTTCCCCCTATAGCCAATGTGATAAATAAAAAAACGATCGTAACAACAGTAAAATTCAGTTGGCAACAGGACTGAGTCAACTGTGAAAAATGAAGTTCAAACAAATTGAACAGCAACGGTCGATAAAATTTTTTGGGTAGCAGCAATTTTAGCGGGTCGGTCGCGGGAGGGGAAACGAACAATTTTTTTATTTTTGGCCTAAGTTTGACTCCAAGTCAAATTAGCACTTGATTCCTTTCAGTAAGTCATCACATTAAAATTAAGCCATTTCCATCACATAAGTGACAATGCTTGTGAAGGGGAACAGCTTACAAAATTAAATCATCATTACACTAGACCTCTGAAAAGGAAACCATCTGTAAACTGTCCAGAAGTCTTAGTCAGTCATTGTGTATCAACAGGGACCCATTTACACATCTTTTTCACATGCTGCAGGTGTATTTTACTGTACTTTCTTTAATATTGCAGACATCAGCTGTATGTTTATTAAGTAATATATAATGATGTGTACTTCATTGTGATTGGCATTCACTATAAAGATGCCCTAATAGTGTAATTGATCGCGCTTTATGTGCCCTAAAGGGAGAACATTACCATGCCCTTTTCAAAAGCTGCAGGAAACACTATTAAATGCAACAGACACATATTCTTCAGGGATGCACATTCACAATATTTGTAAAGTGGCCACCTGGGCCCCTGCAAACAAAATTCAGTAGCCCAGCCAAAATTTTATTAGCCCAGCACTATAGCGTCAACCAAAATATCAAGATATTTCAGTAGCAACCTGGGCTACTGGTTTTAAAATTTTAGTAGTCCAGGTCAAATTTTAGGGGCCTTGGGCTACTGGGCCCCTGGTAATTTGCATCCCTGTTCTTACATGTTTGACATACAACTGATCAGGTTTTCTGGACAAGTCAGATAAAGGTTGAGAATGTTAATCAGCATATACAGGTGTGGTTTGTTTACCTGTAGTGATACAGTGAGGTCAAATTGATACTAAACAATAAAGATGTCTTTATGAATGAAATATTACTATTGGTATACACAGAGCTTGAAAACACTGAAGTTTTCTTTTACTATAATTTGTGTATACTAAATTTATATGCAATTGGTGAAGTTTATAATCAATTAAATGGCAATTTTTTGTTGTTGCAAACATTAGTTTTTAGCTGGTTGACCAAAAATAATAGTAGGTTCCATTTTACAATTGACATGTATTTTGTTTTTGAAGGTCACATTTTTGTACATATACAGTACATATATATTTACAAATCATTGCAAAATTTTTGAAAAAGGAAAATTTAGGAAAGGGAGATAATCAGATAAAGACTTTTAGCAAGGAACATTAGTTTTGTTTTACAGACTTACAAATATGTTAGGATAGGACATGAAAAATATCTCTTACCATATGTTATAGTACAGGGTAGAACATGAAGGAAATTTCCCAAAATAATTAAAATGTGATAACGACATAATTTTGTACATGTTTTCGACTATTCAAATTTTTTAAAATATTAACTTGGTCTGCTCAAAATATAATTAGCCAGTCTCAGGCAAGCAGGCTTACTGTTTATTTCCAACTCTGGTCATGAGCAACTATTTATTATGAAAAACAATTTTTAGCTTCAACCTTCGTTCTTAAAAAAATAAGCACACTGAGTTAACATGAGTTTCACAAAAGACTTATAAAACAAGCAAAAAATGAATATATATATATATCAGTATTTATATATATTGTGTCTTTGATTAAACAGTCATCAGAACAGAGGAAGGGAGACCAATGATGTCTATGTATCAATATTATTTTTGCTAAATTTATACTGAATAATGTTTGTTGTTGGGTTTATGTTTTGCAATTAAATAAATAAAAAAAATACTCTAAATACAAAACTATATCCAAGTAAAACTTTCATATTTGGTTTTGAACTCAATGTGCATGTGCTTGAATGTATTTTCATTTATACATAACCTTGAGTTTGGCAAGTGTATATAAACTGACATGACTTGTATCTAAAGCCATGCCAAGGAATTCAAACAAGTTCCAAAAATAGAGGAAACTTTATCATTTGTACATTGTTTACCTGCATAATTCATGAAAATATATATGTATAAAACAGGTCTGGAGGTCATACGAGGAACAGGTAATTAAAGAACAATTAATTGGGAGTGAGGAAGGGAGGGATTGATATACATTGTACAATTTTAAAAAATACACCTTGTTATGAGTAAGGCCACATTGAGTTATAGATTCTAAACTGAGTAACCAAGAATAAATCTTTTATATACATGTATGCATCCCTCCTGTAAATCATACAAGACTCTGACAAACATCTTAATCTTTTTCTTTTTTTTTGGCAATTTAATCAGAAATTTTTGCAACCTGAAACTTCATTTCCATTGCCATGGTTTTGCAGACTTTTGGACCGACCCTTTGCAATTTTCTACCTGCCCTTCTGCCATTGCATTCTTTGAAGACTTTCATGTCCTTCTCTTCATCTTCAGAATTTTTCATCTCAATTTCTGGACCATTTAAGAGGGAAATTCTTGATTTCCTAAAAATGAAAAATGGCGGATTCATGAGTACAGAAATTTGCTTCCTCATCTTGATCATACTCATGATGTTCATTTATTGTATTTCTTCAACAGGGTTGTATGCCCGAATGCTAGTAGTGGACATGCATATAATGGTCGATCGATTACCTGTACAATGCCTGTACACACAAACAATCCTTCCTTTTTCAAATTCTTTTTTCAAATCAGAGTTTTCTAAAAAATTTAAATTGTATTTTTTGTCCGTTCGCTTGATGTATTTTGAAAAAAAGTATCGGTTTTGCTTTTTTGAGAGGATCGGGAAAAAATTACCTAACCAGTTACAATTACATCTACCTCACTGCTCATGAACAAAACTTGGTCAGGTTTGAGCAAACCAAATAATTTTATAAGTTTGGCTCTACTGTGTTTCTATAATTTCTGTGTACACAATATGTTGAATGGATTTTTTGTCAGTTTTATTGGTGTAAATAATATTTTATTATAGAACATAAAACAGATCAGAGTAGTGATATTGGATTAGAAAACAGGTTTTATTGATAGTAATGATACTATTTATGTTACAGCTAGTTTTAAAACTTTTATCCTATTTTACATGAAATACATGTAGTTTGTCTCAATGGGGAATAAGCAGGTAGGAGGATCGGCCTTTTTAAAGTCAGCTCAAATCTTTATTGTTGCAAAAATTGCACTTGAAAATGAGAAAGCATGTCGGGCATGAAGGGGGAACAACTGTAAATTAAATCAAGGAATGTGAACTGTGAAAAGGCGTCCCTTGTAGTATTTTCATGCAGAAGAATAATTGAAAAACAAGAGTAAAATTGACAGGAATTTGGGAAAGGGACCTCTATTGAGACCCCCTGGCATATGCATTTATTATTCATAAATAAACAGGAAAAAATAAAATTCAGTGTTTGTTTAAGACATTTTTCACTCTACATTAATCATTAATCATTTGAAACATTTTTATACGACCGCAAAAATTTTGCGGTCGTATTATGTTATGGCGCAGTCGTCGGCGTCGGCGTCTGTGGCCAGCATAACTTTGTTTCTAGTGGACGGATCATCTTCAAATTTCAGTATGTGGTTTCTTGGCATAATGGCTATCCCGGGTTTT
>MJUU01003326.1:27068-55391 GCA_002080025.1 Modiolus philippinarum | reverse complement strand
CTGGCAATTTTTTCTAACTCTGGTCTGTGCTGTATCTCTGTCTCTCAGGACTGGCAATTTTTTCTAACTCTGGTCTGTGCTGTATCGTTATCTCTCAGGACTGGCAATTTTTTCTAACTCTTGTCTGTGCTGTATCATTCGACACAAAAATAGATAGTGTACACAGACATAACAAATTATTGAAATGTTTAATTCAGGGCAGTATAGAATATGATGTGAGTTTCAAACCCTGTTCAAACATAAAAATAGTAGTTTTTTTCACCATTTTTGTCTTGCCTGTGACGAAAGTCGCTGAAAGCGAGACATAGGTATTACTTTCCGGTGGCGACGGCGGCGTAAACGTTCTTAAAACCTTAATAACTTTTGAAGTATATCACTTATATGCAACATCTTTTGTACACAGATAGCTTATGGTTAGAACTTTCTAGGAACGCATGTTTCAGATGACCTTGACCTTGTCTTCATGGTTCAATGACTTCATGAAAATTGAGACATAGTTTCACATTCAAGTTGATTTCTCTGGATTTGTAATACATAGATCCATTTTATTAAGTGTATTGATGTATGTTAGTGGGGGCATGCCAGTCTGCCACTTGTCATTTGACCTCGACCTCATTTGCACGGTTCAGTGACTTTGTAAATTTTGCGACATAGTTTTACATTCAAGTCAATTTCTGAGTCACTGTAATGTATAGACATACTATATTTTGTCTATTGGCACATTTATGTGGATGCGTGCCAGTCTGACACCTGTTATGTAGCCTTGAATTTTATGGTTCATTGACTTTGATAACTTTTCTACTTGAATACTTATTTTTCTGTAACTAAAACACCTAGATTCATCATATTTGATATATTGCTACACTTAGGTGGGTACATGCCAGTCTGACACCTGTCATGTAACCTTGACCTCAATTTCATGGTTCATTGACTTTGAACATTTCTTTTCTTTTATACTTATTTCTCTGTAGCTACAATACCTAGAGTTATCATATTTTGTCTATTGTTACATCTTGGTGGGCACATGCCAGTCTGGCACCTGTCATGTAGCCTTGACCTCAATTTCATGGTTCACTGACTTTGATCATTTCTCTGTAACTAGAACACTTACAGGCATCATATTTTGTGTAATGCTACATATAGGTAGGCACATGCCAGTCTGACACCTGTCATGTAACCTTGACCTCAACTTCATGGTTCATTGACTTTGATCATTTCTCTATAACTAGAACACTTACAGGCATCAGATTTTGTCTAATGCTACATCTAGGAAGGCACATGCCAGTCTGACTTCTCTCATATAGCCTTGACCTCAATTTCATGGTTCATTAACTTTGATCATTCTTTGTAACTAGAACACTTACAGGTATTTTATTTGGTCTGTGTTACATCTAGGTGTGCTCATGCCAGTCTGGTACCTGTCATGTAGCCATGACTAATTATTTTGTTGAAGATATGCATATACAGGCGAGGCATTTCTGTGTCTACACTTGTTGTCTATTTTTCCTGACTTATGCACTAAATTAATACCATAGTTGTACATTGTATTATGTTAAGTGTTTCCATTTATGTGTTCTGGAAAAAAAATTGGTATTGTTCATAGCTGCATTTGAAATATTTCATTGTATGCAGATAATGAATTTTAAAGAGAAGAAACAAAAGTTGTCAAATTTTGACTACATTTACATGTGTTTTTATACAACCGCAAAACTTTTTGCGGTCGTATATTGGTATGGTGCTGTTGTCGTCGTCGTTGTCGTCTGTAGACACTTTAGTTTTTGGTCAGTAACTTTAGTTCCAGTAGATCAATCCTTATGAAATTTTAATATAATGTTCTTTGGTACAAAGGGAAGGCTTGGCTTAGTTTTGGTCATTGTCGCCCCACCCATTTTTAAAAAAGGGGCCAAAAAGGGTTAAATTGGGTGTTTTCACATGTTTGTCTGTAGAATCTTTATTATTGATCGGATTTTGATGGGGTTTCTTTCAGTGTGCTCCTGAGGAAATTTCCAATCTGGAATATGCCAACGGATTTCACGTAGCATGTACCGTTCACGAGATAAATGGGCCCAACAGGGGCAACAAAAAAAAATAAATTTTTTATTTTAAGTCGGATTTTTATGCAGTTTTTTTTTAATGGATTCCTTGTGAAAAATTAATATGGCGCTCAGCTATTAGATTTTCCTTTTCCAGCTATGGGGGGCCAAACAGGGCCAAAATTGCGAATTTGCAGATTATGTAGAATTTTTATTTTTCAGCGGATTTCGATGGGATTTTTTTCTATGGATTCCTCTTGATCTAAGCTTTCAGTAGTATGCCAACAGATTTTGTGTTGGTCTTACCATTTTCGCTACAAGGGGTCAAAGGGGCCAAAAATGCAATTTATCTAAATATGTCAAATCTTTATTTTTCATCGGATTTCAATGGGATTTTTTTCTTTGGATTCTTCTTGATCTAAGCTTTCAGCCATATGTTAACGGATTTTGTGTAGCTCTTACCGTTTCCGAGCTGGGGCCAAAATTGCAATTTTTTTAACATGTGAAATCTTTATTTTTCATCGGATTTTGATTGGATTCCTCTTGATCTAAGCTTTCAGATGTATGGCAACAGATTTGGCGTGGCTCTTACCGTTTCCGAGCTACATGGGGTCAAAGGTGCCGAAATTGCAATTTTTCTAAATATGTCATATCTTTATTTTTCATCAGATTTCGATGGAATTTCTATGGATGTAAAGATTTAGTTGATAGTACATATTTTCCATAGCTCTTACGTTTTTTTCATCAGTAAGTGATCAAAAAGGTTAAATTTTTCTCTATTTTGTTTCTAGCTAATAACTGTGTCAACCTTCTTTTTGTGTCCATCTAATTGTTTTGTCAAGCTCTTTACTGTGTCCACATTCACTTTAAACTACTTTTGTTGAAATTTAAGTGGTCGACATGCTGCGGTCGTAGCATGCTGCGCTCGGCGTAGCCCTTTATTGTAATGTGTTTCAATGTAGTTTCAAGACCTTCACAATGTCACTTGAGTTTTAAATTGCTTCAGAAATAAGGAAGGTACAGTGATACACTTAAAACTAACTTCCCTGTGCATTTGCATTTTACTTCTTGGTAATTGAGGCTTACATAAAACTTGTTTGGTTTACCTTTCATGGACTTGAAAAACAGGGTTTTGGTAAGTTTTTACTCCAAAATTACGTGAAAACCAAATTTTGGATAGCTACTGTATATCTTGTGTGTCATGATACAGCTAGTGTCAAGAAACGAAAACTTTTTTCTTGGCCTAAAGGCATTTGTTTTATCAAAATTAAAAACACAACACAAATTTAGACATCTTATCACTTTGTGATACTTTCATCATTGGTATTGCTTTGTAATTTTCCTACACCAATAAAGTTATACATGTTTATGTATGTAGACAATGACATTGTCCTGGGCACCAATATGATGAGTATCAATACAATGTTTGCATTGTCCTGGGCAGCAAAACTATTTTTGCATTTTTCTGAGCACCAAAAGAATGTTTCATTGTCATGGACACCAATACAATGTTTGCGTTGTCCTGGGCACCAATATAATGTTTACTATGTCCTGGGCAGCAATACTATGTGTGCATTGTCCAGGGCACCAATACGGTGTTTGCATTTTCCTGAGCACAAATACAATGTTCACATTGTCTCGAGTACTAATACAATGTTTGCATTGTCTTGGGCATCAGTACACTATTTGCATTGTCCAGGGCACCAATAGTGAATGTTTGCATTGTCCAGGGCACCAATAGAATGTTTGCATTGTCCGGGGCACCAATGTGATGTTTGCATTTTTCTGAGCACCAATGCAATCTTCGCATTGTCCTAGGAATACAGTGCTTGCATTGTCCTGGGCAGCAAAATAGTGTTTGCCTTTATCAGGACAAGAACACAATGTTTTCATGTCTTTTGGGCCAATGCAATGTTTGCATTGTAAAGGGCACCAGTTAAATTTTTGTTTTGTACTGGGTACTAATAGATGTACATTGTACAATATTTGCATTGTCCTTTACACCAATACATGCAATACAAATGTTTTTAATGTCCTGAGCACCAATTCAATGTTTGCATTGCTCTGGGCATCATTACAATGTTTGCATTTTCCTGAGCACCAATGCAATGTTTGCAGCTTCATGGGCACCAATGGAATGTTTGCAATGTCATGGGCACCAATTCAATGTTTGCAATATCCTGGGCACCAATACAATGTTTGCAATGTCCTGGGCACCAATACAATGATTGAATGCTCCTGCATTCTTCACTCCAGACATTCACAGAGTTCTAGTTTCATTCAAAACTGTTACGTGAATGTTGGATTGTTGAATGTTAGAATTGTATTCTTCATTCTCACACTGCCGTGCGCGGTCCCAGCTTATGAATAGGCCCGCAGCATCCTCTGAGCTTGGAGTATGAGTCTTTCTAACAGAGGCCCGGCACCTGGATCGGTTTTCAGAGGCTCTGGCTACAGAGCTTCCGGGCACGTCCCCAGTTGGTGGATAGGGGAATGCCCTGTCTATGCAGGGTAGTCAGGTCATAATCTGGAAAGCCTGACCGCGAACATTGTAGCCAAACTGTTGGGAGAAATGCCATGCTCCAAGCAGTATAAAGACCCCTTCTATATTTTTTAAAGAGAGCAGAAACAATGGGTGTCGTATGGAAGGCTAAATTTTCTGCCCCTACCCTGTTCTCCCATTTTCCAGTGGCAATCAAAAGTCGTTACCCCGGTTGTCCCTTCCACCTTTATTTCTTTCTTCTTTTACTTGCAATTTTTTGTATTGACTAACTTGTTCTCGTCCTGATAAAGCTGAAGTATTGCTCATTGGACGTTAAACTCTAACTAATCAATCAATCTTCATTCTCACACTGGCACAAAAAAATAAATCTTTCGTAAGAAGGATTATTTATATTTGGTAAGATCAAATAAATTGACAAAGTTACTAATTTAGCAGTGTGATGACAATTGCACGAGATCGTGTACATGCTGTACCTAACATTCAGATGTGCTACTTGTCATTGAGAGGTAGACACGATGTTCTAATTAACCTACAAAATATTGTTTACATCAAGTTATTTAGGCCATTGGCTTGATGACAAATACTCTTATATTTGTTTGTCTTCTTCAAATCAACATCAGAAAGTAGTGCAAACAAGAGGCTACAACATTGTACTAGTGACATGAGTACCTTTGCATTGGCTAAGTAGAAGTTGTAGAAAGGGGACATAATTCAGTCTTAATCTTTTAAGTTTAAATTTCTATAGATATAGATACAGAACTTTCAAATAAAAATTTCTTTTCCATGAAAACTTCAATGCTTGTTAGTGTAAAAACAGAAGTCTTTGAAATTGTTATTTAATGTGTAATTTAATTTGTGTGATTGTGCATAAGAACAATCTGTAAAGTTTTGCAACATTGTAACATTTTCTTGCAGCAGTCTGTGCCAAAAACTTTTTTCATTACTAGTCTTACGGGCTGGTGGAGATAACAAATTTACTTGTCTGAATCCCATTTTACTAGTCCGAAAATAAAATGAAATAAAAAGTATAATGATGTGCACATTTTTTAATCTTTTTTATTCTTCATAATTTTTTAAGACTCTTTAATTTTTATGAAAAATATTACATTTTCCCCCATTTCATTATTAAAATCATTGAAACAAAAAATCCTCAATAGTCCAGTGGGACTAGCGGTTTAAAAAATTTACTAGCCCCAATTCCAATTTACTAGTCTCGGGCATCGGACTAGTGCATAACAGAGCAGACTGTTGCAGTTAATATAGATAAAGGATTTCTTATTTTGCACTAAATACTTAAAAACAGCAATACACAGTTGGCCTTGTAAAATCTGTGAACAAACTAATACGCTTGAACATGTTGTAGTGCACAAAACATGCACAATAATGTATTGCACCACTGTCCTTGTCCCAAATAAGGTAAAGAATATATATGTTGATGAATGTACATGTGCACTGGTGTATTTTTAGGTGTGCTGTTTTCACTTTCTGGATTATACTTGTGATTTCTCTCAGAAAAAATTGCTTTCTTGAGCAGGAAAATAAAAAATGTTATTTAAGGTTGATACTGTTACTACAAATGTATACTTTTAAATAATTCACGAACATCTGGCCATCTGTTCATACACAAATTATACATGTACTTTAGTAGTTAGTTGTATTATACATTTTGTATTTTGCAATCAACTGATCATGATGTACAACATAATTAAGGTTCACATAAACAAAATTTACTCTTACTGTACAATAATACATGTATTGGGGTCTTAAAAGGAGGGTATCGGTGTACGATGTATGAAAATTGAAAAATGACATTGTATGATGTACGAAATACCCCTAAAATTGAAATTGGCATGTATGCTGTAAGATGCATGTTCAGTACAAATGTATGGGAAACAATGAAGGTCTAATTATAATATAATTTGTTCGATGTACTATAAATGAAAATGGCCGTGTACGTTGTAAAAAAATAGGCCTTTACCACCCTCATGTATGTTCATTAGTCATTACCGAAAAAAGCAAATTTAATGGAAGGTCACATATATTACATATATGCAACTGTTATCTTGAGAAAACAGAGAAATACTTTGTAGATAAATGAAAATAAAAAGATATTTTCTTTGTATCTTATTAACCAGTGACATTGTTACATGTACTTGTAGATTATTTATAACTGACGAGACCTGTCACTTGAATGTCTCACTATTTTGGTATACCAGTAGATGTATTCAATACATGTTAAATGTTGTTGACAGTTTTCTGAAAAAAATACACTTACAAAGTAGAATCATTACACAAGAAAGACATCTTGCTGGCTTGCCGCTGTCTTATTACATTAACACAAATGTACATGTTCAATTCTGGAGAATAATATTAAGAAGAAAATTATGAAAATGGTTTACACACTGTAGTGTTTGCACTGAAAGTACAATGTACATATGTTATTTTCAAATCTTCACAGGGGATATGGGTTCATATTTGCTGTCTGTGTTTTATGTCCCCTGAGCTGTAAGGAAAAGGAGATACTATATGGCACAAACAGGGAATATTAACCTTCAACCCATGTGAAGCCTGAATAACTTTAATATTCTGCTAGAAGTGCTACAATTTGTCTTAAACATGTTAAAAGGTGTTTAAAAATTGTGATTTTGCTACCACGGGGATACGGTCTCATACATGTATCTCCTGTCAACATGGTCAATAGCTAACCAATCAAATTGCAGGATTAACCTGGATATTTCACTTCAGCAGAATATATGTAGATATATTGTTTATGTCTAAATTTGTTGATTCTGCATTTATACTAAAAATTTATTTTTTATTGCAGTTCTTTGGAGTATTTGGATATACATTTATGGAGTTCGTGACAAACAGCGGGGACTATTGCCAGGCACAGCACGTGTAAATTAGATTTAGGCTATCCGTTATATTGAGGTGCTTTTTTTCCTGTTCCCAGATCATCATTTTGTTCAAGTGGTGAAGACAACACATAACTTTGGATGGGTTAATTTGACGGTACTCCTCAACAGGGAAATTCTGCCGAAGTCTTTCATTTGTGGTGTTTCCTTGTGTTAACACTGTAGGATTAATAGTTCATTGTCGGGGTACATTTTGTTTCATTGTTGTTACCTGTGAATAATTTATTTTGTTCATCATTTGAGAGTTTATTTGAATTTCGTTGTACATTTGTTGACGTAATTTGAAGAGAGGCGTAAATCTCATCAGTTGTACATGTGACACAGTTTCTATGACAACAATGAAGTCTCGCAGACCAGAACCAGCAGAAATTGAACATAAGAACATGAGATTTCTTATTATGGACAGGCCGACTGATTCAACAATGGATAAATTCATAGAGGTTTGTATAAAACATTACTGGTAGTTGTAAGCCTAGCTACACAGGCATTTATAGCTATGCATGAAAGTTTGATGGAATGTGCTAGTTTTCCGTAGTTTTACATCCTTTATCCATATTTACCCAGAATCCTTAGCACATTCCAGATTTTGGCATCAAATTTGCCTTAATTTCACCCAATTAGTACACTCTAAGTACTATTCTAACATTCCAATGAAAGCCATGATGACTAGCCATATGAAAATATCCAACATGTCCAATAACAATGAGCGATGTCACAACATACAGTCTTTATGTTTAAACAGACGTCATACATGTAATAAGTTGAAGGCCTCATGGTGACTTTAGATGAAGAACAACAATAAAAGAGTTGTTCCATTGCTTTGTTTTACCATGTATTTGTAGAGACTTTGTCTCATGTGCTTTTACTCCATATCCCTTCATTGAATTGCTTATTGTATTAAAAAACATCAGAAAATCTTAAACATTGTGGTACCTGTGCACACTATAGGTCTACCTGAATCATGAAATGTCATTAAAATCGAAAAAATTCACGTTCACTGGTGGATGATAGTCAATTTACATATTGGTGTCCATTATTTTGGTTTATTTTACCCCATGTTCCTTGAGTTACTAGTATGCTCTAGGTAAATATTAACAAAAATAATGGCCACCCATATGTAAATCTCCAACAAACCACTGGCCGCCATAATTTATTTTTTAAGTATATCATCTTGCCGATCTTGGACATACAAAAACAAGATTTAGATGACTCTTAGAATGGGTTGTCCCGAAGAATTGAACTGTATTTGAAGACTGTAGACTTTCCCATGGCCAATCTCATCATGCTTGTAATTTCCTCTACTTTATTTCTCCAATCAAACATGGCCATATTCCTTAAAGGTAACCTCAAGATGTCAAGTGCACAGAGGTCAATGTCAAATGTCTTCATTATCAACACGTTCTAATTATGGAACATGGGCTAGGTGTATTTTTGTTACCTGTCTGTAAAGGTTACTCCGTGTAAGATTGGAATTTATTTGTAATTAAAAACAAATTTAAAAGTTCTTCCTTGTCTGTATGTCTGTGGTATCATGATATTGACATTACGTTAGTTTTGTGTCTAATTATATATATACAACAGGAACTAGTTGATTATGAAATTTCTCGCATCAGGCATTTTTGTCAGGTTAAATAATTTTTTTTTTTATAATTTAAAAAAAAAAATTTTTATGTTTTTTTTTTCAAATAAAAAAAAAAATTTTTTCGCTAGCCAGGATTTTACAGAAAGACCCTACAGTTAAATAAATTTTGCAAATGTTTGAAAATGAGGCTTGCCGATCCGAGCTTTTAAACATTGGAAAATTTATTTAACATATTTAACGAGATGTCAGATATTTCATAATTGACATGTTTAAGTTGTAGAAACTGATTCTCGAATGACTGGATGAAAAACACTGAGGATTGTATTCAGAATAGATTTGGTGGGAAATTTCACAAGACTTCTTCTCTCTAGAGAGGAGAACAAATTTTTTTACACCGATCAGGAAATGTAAAAACAAGATGGAAATAAGAGAAATACAGATACACATCCTGCACAGAAGTCATATTCTGTTCAAGCCATTGGAGTTTGAGCTATTGAGGTTTAACTATATTTAACATGTTTAAAAATGTCATAATTGATATTGCCAGCATCGTCACAAAACACGAAAATTTTTAGAAATATTCATGTATAGGCAAGTTTCCAATTGGTGAATTTTCCTGGAAACTTTTGACGTCTCAATATTGATTTTTTGACATCACAATGTTACGTGACGCAATTTACTCCGATTGACCCAAGGTCAATCGGAGTACAATTCATTTTAATAAAATGAAACTGGAAATTGGTCTATTTTAAGCAATAGTATATATGAAGCCAATAATTCAAGACAGAAAAAAGATCATTTCAGGCCAACATTAAAAATATTTTTGTTTCCCCTCCCTGACTGGGTTGTTCAGGTAATGGGTAGGTAGGTAGGAAAATTATTTTATTTTTTCTTCAAATAAAAACAAATATATATATTAATGCCTGTTTTACATAACAAACTCTTTTTGACTAAAGACTAAAAAAAAATTGAACAGCAGTGACCGATAAAATTTTTTGGGTAGCTGCAATTTTAGCGGGTCGGTCGCGGGAGGGGAAACAAACAATATTTTATTTTTGGCCTCAAACAAATAAGGTATGTTATTGGTATTGGGTTATTGTGGACGAGACATTCAGTAAAAGGAAAAATTATATTTACTTGATTATAGTCGCTTCCTCAACTATTTGGATATTACACCAAATTTTAATAGCAGTCTGTTTGTCAGCATTCTGTATGTTAATGGTAACCTTGGTCTTGATCATGCATTTTTACGTGTTTTATTTTAGGAACTACATAAGAAAGGAGCCAAAGATGTTGTACGGGTATGTGAACCAACATATAAAACAGAAAAACTAGATGCTCAAGGAATACGTGTACTTGTAAGTACGATATGTACAAAATATATTTTGTGAGTATACATACTTGAGTACTGTTGTTTATGTCCCTGTGAAACGAAATTTCGGGGGGCATATAGTTTTTGGTCTGTCTGTCTTTTTGTTTGTCTGTTTGTCTGTGTGTCAAGAAAAAACTTTAACATTGGGTATATCTTTTGAATGATAAATGATAGGGCTGTCATATTTTACATGTGTATTCCTTGTGGCAAGACCTTTCAAACAATACCAAAATTTTGGACCTCGTGACCTTGACCTTGACATGTGATGGACTTTTTGAAAAAAATAATAAACTTTAACATGTTTAACATTGGGTATATCTTTTGAATGGTAAGTGATATGGCTTTCATATTTTGCATGTGCATTCCTTGTCGCAAGACCTTTTAATTGGTACCAGAATAGTTGACCTTGTGACCTTGACCTTGGCCTGTGAACAACTGCATAAAAACTTTAACATTGAGCATATCTTTTGAATGGTAAGGCCAAAAAGAAAAATGTGTGTTTACTGTAGTCTGCTGAAAAAAATTAGGGTCTGTAGGTCGGGAATCTTCTTCTAAAAAGTTTAAATGTCTATTTTATTAACTTTCCGTACCAGCGAAAGCATGTTACCAGATAAACTAGTCAATTTACAGAGGTCTGTATCAAAATAGGGTCGGTTGATAACAACGTTGAACTTTTTTTTATGAGAATCAATAAAAAGTTCTAGGGTCGGCATGTAAAAATTAGGGTCGGTCGGACTACCGTAAACACACATATTTTTTTTTTGGCCTAAGTGATAGTTCTTTCATACTTTGCATGTGTATTCCTTGTGGAGAGACCTTTCAGTTGGTACCAGAATATTTGACCTGGTGACCTTGACCTTGGCATGTGACTGTCCGGTAAAATTTCACCAAAAAAGGAAATTATATTTTGTTTTATTTTATATGTATATAGAAATTAAACTCATTTATGATGAAATGTTTCTTGATATCTATAGAAATTTTTTTTGTAAAAAAGATTTTTTAAATCATTCAGCATATTTTCTTCATTTATTCACTTTCGTTTTACATGTATCTATATATGTATTATATATATCAAGGATGAGGGATGTTACTAAAAATAGCTATTATTTCATTTCTTCTCTTCTGTGTATACCTCCACTTTTGATGATCCATGGTGTAATCAAAGTACTGTTAACACTGATAAACAGAACACAATGAGTTGGCTATAAATGTTCCAAAAAGAAAAGGGGGGGGGGTGAAAATTGTTTTCTTAATTATGCTTGGATAATGATTGGAAGGGTTAATTTGGGTGACTTCTGTGTTTGCATCCAATTGCAATCATCATTTGATGTGATTAAACTTTTCTGTTGATACCAGAATTTATTTCTACAAATTATTTTGTCAGAAGGACATTCATTGTTCAAAGTTGCTAAATGTTTCTTTTTTACTTCTACCCGAGGGCATAAGTGTTTCACAAAACATATCTTGTTAGATTTGTCTTTACTGAGTTCAAGAACTTAATGTTGAAAGGTGTAAAATGTACATACAAAGTCTTGGCCATAGTATGTAGTGAAATAAGTTATTGTTACCAAATCTCTCAGTTTGTCTGGGGAATACAATAGTTGTCCCTACCGCAGGTGCATTTGTATACTACATGTAGGTTTAAGTACAGGGCTTAGACATTTCCCATGTGGATAATCCTATTAAATTACCGTAATGATAACCTTAACTACCAAAACCAGATTAATTTTCTTTTAAGGTAGTATTTATCTGTCTGTAGGACAACCTGAGTATTTTATACACCTAGTGACTTGTTATTTTATTGTAAAGGATGGGTGGTACTTGGTGGCCAGCATGATCAACACTTAATGGCTTGTTTTTGTCTGATGTCGTTGTTTGCGTGACCTTCTCTAAAGGGAGATTGACCTTGTTATCAGGGGTCTTTTGTAGAATGTCTGTGTTAGACATTCTTTCGACATGTATGAAGTACATGTATATATATATATATGATGTAGGTCTATGATTTAGCAGATTTTACTATCTACTGAAGAACAGAATGAACCTTTGGACCTAACACTTGAATGAACGTATTGAAGAAAATTGAAAAAAAAAATCTGTTTTAATCCAAGCACTGAAATAGTTATCTCCCCTAAAGAAAATGCCAGACCAATGATTTGGAAACTTTGTAATGATATTTATCCCCCTTAACAATCTGCAGCTGGGGCAAAATAAAATTTTATAGCCGTCACTGGTCGAGCTATGTAGATTTCACAACAGTCATGTGACAGTATCGAGTGAGAAATAACATTTCTGCACTAGAGATAGTTGAATATGAGAACAATTTTTGCGCCTGCCTCAAGTCAGGAATATGTTGGTCATTGGCTTGTCCTTGTCTTCTTATAAAATTTTAGTTTCTTGATATTTGGGTTATTTCCATTGCTTTATTCACTTTTTTACCTTTTTGGGGCCATTTAGGGCTTGCTATATGGTGTGTCAGGTTCCTCACTGTGTTGAAGACTGTACGGTGACCCGTAGATGCTTGGTTTTGTTTTGTTTTAACCTGGATATGGGATGTTGTCTCCTTGACATTTACCCCATTTCCTTTTTTTTCATTTTTACATGTAACTATCAAGAATGTATAATTGTCATTTCCCACGAGATACAGTTGTGGGATCTGTTACTCTAATGATTTCAAGGGGATTTTAATTTGGACAAAAACATGATCCCCTTTTCTGCTGAACTGCAATAAATGTGATCTTTGAGTGTGATGTCATCAGGTATGGTCGTCTTTTTTCATGAAATCACAATGGTAAAGTCTGAAAATGGCAAACATATTTGATGTCATAAATGAATTTCAAACAAGCTGTGTCCGAGAACATTCTCTCTAGAGAGGGGAAACGTAATTTCTCATACCATTCAGGAAACGTGAAAACAGGACAGAAATTAGAGAAAACAGATTTATGGTTTAGGCAGGTTCCCAGCACTGTTTAGTCAGGTTTCTATGTTTAAGTAAAACTCTTTTGACTTAACCAGAAACATACCTCAGCCAAAATCTGACTTATCTGCATACCTGTTCAAACCAAACCCCTGACTAAATCAGATACCTGTCTTAACCCCTGACTTAATCAGATACCTATCCAAACCAAACCCTGACCAAACTAGAAGCCTAACTGAACCAGAAACATACATACATGTACCCCAACCCAACCCTGACTTGCTGACTAAACTGGAAACCTCCCCAACCAAACCATGAATTAACTATGAAACCTGACTAATCAGGTTACCATGTTGACTAAACCCTGACTAAGCAGGATATCCATTTGAAACCAAACCCTGATGAATGCAAATTCCAGATATGAGGCAAGCAGGGGTCTTTATATTTAATTTTTGTTTTGTCCCTCCTTTAAATCTGA
Source organism: Modiolus philippinarum (assembly GCA_002080025.1). NCBI lineage: Eukaryota > Metazoa > Mollusca > Bivalvia > Mytilida > Modiolidae > Modiolus > Modiolus philippinarum. Next base: position 41,594 of record MJUU01003326.1, on the reverse strand, counting down.
TCAGAATTTGACAAACCTCAAAGACATTTAACTGGAGACGGAATGATGGTTCCCGTGTAAGACAGCCCACAGAAGACTGTGTCGAATGAAGCTGTCTTACATAGCTAGATGTCCAATCCAGCATTGTGTCACAGTTCTGTTGCCCATGTATGATTTGACATCACAATTGAAAACTCCCCAGAAAAATGGCAAGTTTACTCTCCATCAATTTGTATTTTTTGGAAGAAATATGAACACTAGTACACTCGACCAAATATAAAGATTGGGATATCTTACACTTCTGTGATGTGATTTTTTATTACATGTATTGGTAAAAAAAAATATATATATAAAACAAAAAAAAAAACAAAATTGTCAAGTCAATTTTGGAGGGGGAGGGGACAGGATGAGAATTGCTATATAATTTTAAATGAAAAAATAAAAAAACATTTTTGGAAACATGATGAACTGTACATGTACCTCTTGTATCTCATGTAAGAACAATTAATTAAAACAAACTATTTATGTTTGCATAGTGCATATAGGCTATTCTGTACTTTTGTCAAATGTGCTTCCTTTGTTTTTTATCTGAATTGATTAGACATAAAGTTTTGAAATAGCTGTATTTAGAACTTAATATTCAAAAATATTATAAATCTTAACATTTTCATAAGGATTGATCAACCAGAACTGAAGTTATCACATGGAAATGAAGAGTCTACAGATGCCACTGACGCCGCCAGTATCATACCAATATACGACCTCAAAAAAATTTTTGCGGTCGTATAAAAAATTTATAAATTTTTAAAGGTTTTTAAAATTTGTTTACAAATTTACTAAATTTAATTTTCAGTATATCTTTTTTTTCAATATGTCAAAATTTTAAGTCAATCTTTTATTTATTTATTTTATAACTTATTTATTTATTTATTACCATTAGAAAAGTTAAAAAAAAATTGGCCAAAAAAAACGTGCAATTTTTAAATCCAATGTTCAATCCAAAATTTACCTGTAAAATTATTGTCCCTTGTCTATGACCTTAATGGTCTACTTGTTCCTATTGTATAACCAATTTAGCAATTTCATTTACCTATAGATGGTATAAAGTTGTTCAAGAGCAATACTAACAGACCAACATATATTGTAAAAAATTTTTGGAGACTTGCTATTGTTAACTAATCTAAACAATGATGGTCCTTTTGAAGTTTCCAACAATTCTATTGTATATCAATCTGTAATGGCCTGGGGAGGTTTTACCTTGAAATAGTGTTACTTTTACATGTAATATAACAAAGAGAAATTAACTCAATTATAAGATTTCCATATATGAAAAAAAAAATAAAATCCCTCTTCATTATGCATATAGCAATATTTATTCTTATAATGGTGTTATTTTTGAATAAATTCATTTAGTACCTTCTTTTTCAGTGACTATATAAACTCTATATATATTTCCTATTTTCATCAACAGATCAAGGTAAAACCTCCCCAGGCCATTACAGATTGATATACAATAGAATTGTTAGAAAATTCAAAGGGACCATCATTGTTTAGATTAGTTAACAATAGCAAGGCTCCAAAAAAAATTTACAATATATGTTGGTCTGTTGGTATTGCTCTTGAACAACTTTATAACATCTACAGGTAAATGAAATTGCTAAATTGGTTATACAATAGGAACAAGTAGACCGTTAAGGTCATAGACAAGGGACAATAATTAGGTAATAATTACTAGAACAACAAACCCCACTAAAACAACAACCATTGTAATCTGCATGTAGGGATTACCAGAATATATATTTTTAAAATGTTGGAATAGCCAGAAGACACCCATAATACAAAAAAAAATGTATATGGCACGAGATGCTGAAAAATGAAAATTAGGAAACGATCAGCTGTTAATTCACATGCCTCACTCCTGGCATCTATAAGGACACTTATGGACATTTAAACACAAGTATGTGATAAAAATGTGTACAGTGTTATGGCGTAATCGTGATAATTTAAACCATTGTGACAAAATTATTACGAAATAGAATGCCGTGACATGACCTGTCTTATTTCATCATTGTAAACATGGTAAAAGTATTGAATGGTTTTGTTGTATATCTGAGGACATGCAAGGTCAAAATACCCCCTATGGGACCCCAAATGTTACTATATTATAATTATGTTTCTTTTGGACATTTAACCTAATTTGGTATGAACTTGTTTGTTTAGGTCAAGTGCGATCTTTTAATCTGGACTTAAGTTTACTGAATGACCTTTAAATATTTGTCCTTAATTCAGTGGTATGTTTGGTCAGTGTTGGATCGGTGACAAAATACATGAAATACATCTAGTAAATAGTATGCAAGGTTGAAAGTCAAATTTGATAACTATGCATGCCATTGTTTGTTTTAGAAATTTCATTGTTGTATTGAAAAAAAAAATCTTTTTAAAAAAAAAAAAAAATACTGACTTTTACATTTGTTTTATATAAGATATTACAAAACCAGAATATAGGGTCAAAGCTATACAGCATAATTAAAGATATGTATAAACACTCTGAAGCCTCAGTTAAAATTGGGGAATATCTATCCAATTTTGTTGATATAAGACAGGGGGGTTANATATATATATATATATATATATATAAACGATCTACCTAATATATTTGATGGAAGTTGTTGTCCTGTAAAATTAGAAACTAATTCTTTGAATTGTCTGATGTTTGCAGATGATATTTTACTCCTTTCTGAAAGTGCAGAAGGACTACAGAATTCTCTAGATAAATTACATGAATTTTGTAACAAATGGCAACTATCAGTAAATGAAAAAAAGAGTAAAATTATGATTTTCCAACAAAGAAATATTAGTTACAACAAGTCTGAATTTTATATAAATGGTCATAAATTAGAAAAGGTTCTGAAATATAAATGGAAATCTTATTGAGGCCTCAGGAAAATTTCACGCTACCCATTTAGAACTGTCTAAAAAGGGTTGTAAGGTCATGATCATGTTTTCCATGTTTAAATATTTAAACCCTATTGATAATGTCTCAGTAAAGATATATAAAAAACTTTTCGATTCTCTTGTTATACTGATGTACAACTCAGAAATTTGGTATATGGATTCTTAATGCAAAGCTTCGTGCGAAAAAGTCAAATTCTAAATTTGATTTCATCGATTCATCAGACAAAAGTTTTCTTGAAAAGGTGTCTTGGATTAAGTAAAAAATCTGTTAATATAGCAGATAGAGCAGAAATTGATCAATACCCTTTAGATGTTTATATAAAATTACATGTCTTGAAGTATATGGCCAGAATTTCTGACCAAAATAACAATCCATTTTTAGTGTTCGTCATGAACACTTTAGCTATCGGTCCAGCTTGAATTGGATAAAAATAGATGTTGCAGGGCGGGAAACTTTTAAACAGGTAAAAAATCTCCTTATAAAATTGCAAATAATACAGTAAAATTACTGAATAATCTGGTAGAACATTACATACTATTGTCCTGAAATGGTAAAAATATTTGAACACAGCTAAAGTGGGAATCGAGGTGCTTAAAGGCTTTTAAGTGATGGCGGATTGAAACTAAAAAGGAGGTGTCGAATAGGCTTGAGTATACAGTACGAGACGTTTATAATACACCCAAACCAATTTCAATTACTACTTCGCTTTTATTAAACTTATTAAATTTCCTGCATTGAGAAATTAAACGATTATCGAGTACATTATTAAAACAAAAAAGGGCCTATTTGTTTCACGCGTAGGAATATGAAAAATAAAAAAAAATATCGAAGTTTCTTTATGAAAGTTGTTGCACATACCTGCCAACTTTCACGATTTTGGCGTGATCTACACGATTTTAACCTTCTGTCGCGACTGTGAAACAAAAATTTGGCATAAAACACGATTTTGAAGAAATTCACACGAAAAAATGTTTGTTTACACGATTTTGGATGAAGGGAGATAATCTATATTCTCGAAAGGGAGTTAACCATATTCTCGATATTAGCCAATCAGAATCGGGTTTACATCGATCTCACGCCGTATTCGCGTGAAAAACAGCTGATTGGATCCGGCATGTAAATAATCGTACATGATATGACGAGTTTGGTTGACTTTTTTGTTGATTTTAAGGTTTCGGCGACGTAAATAAAGTTATGTAACTGGATGGACCACCGGCAATCATCGTGAACAGTTCTTGAGTTATGAATCAGGGTTCACAATCCCTGATACAACGAATAGGGGACATCTCGGCCCGCGGACAAGTCGGACCAGGACCACTCGGACCGTCGAAGAGACAACTCGGACCGTCATGGAGACAACTCGGACTTTGAAATTTTCAATGTTGGCTTGTCTAAAAGGACAACTCGGACCGTCGAAAATATAAAGGTGGCTCGTCTAAACGGACAAATCGGACCGTCAAAAAAAAAATGATAATAAAGGCTGAAAAGGTCTGAAATGAAGGTCTGAAATGAAAAATCGGACTCTATAAAAGTGTTACTAATTGTTATTTTTAGTGTATTTAACTATCTAATTATCTAATTAAGGGAAATTGAATAGAACGTAAACAGGATCATTATCGGAAATGTATGAACCAAAGAAAAATAATAAGTCAATCACTGAAAATTCAAGGTTGATTGGTAATGAAAATAACACAAGCCTTTTACTCGAAATTCATGATCTAAAGGAATAATTAATCAATGAAAATTGTAAAAGGACTTGTTTAAATAAAGAAGGCACAAGCTCGTTATTAATAAAGGCAAACTTCGCCGTTCCCAGCGAAAGAAAACTAGAGAAACCCAATGAGAAAACGACTGTTCTCCGATATGGAAGCAGTATGCCACCAATCAGTCGTCTAATTAAAGAAGTGTGGTTCAATTTCCGGTCCAACAGTAGGGTGACCTTAGTGCTATGAGGTGTTGTGTTGTGAACATAATGATATTATACCACTTATATAGCTTGTGCTTACACTTTTTAGTGTTTTTCTTGTGCTTTGAATGAAGTTTTTGAATCAGGAATATTTATAATTTGAAAGATGTCAGTTTCGTTATCATATCTAAATTTATCAGTAAAAAATATAACAATTTTTTTCCCTAATGTGAACTCAGAATATTTATACAGTTTATTCAAAGACATAGCAACCACTTCTCCCAAGAGTAGTCTGTTTATTGATGGGCCGAGATGTCTCATTTAAAACAACATGTTTTCACATTTCTAGGCTTCTAAGGGGGTATGAATAGTCTTTTTCAATTTATTGACGGGACGACATGTCTTTTTAATACTGTAAACAAATTCAGCAGATCATATCTACAGTTATTTGTTTCTACCCTGTGTAATCCAATGTCTAAGGTCCGACTTTTCTTACACTATCAAATACAAAACAAAATCACACATCCAGATGTCTTCCTCGATGGTCCGAGTAGTGTCTCTCTTCATGGGCCGACTTGTCCTTTTTGTCAAAATTGACGGTTCCGAGTGGTCCTTGTCCGAGTTGTCCGCGGGCCGAGTTGTCCTGCACCCGATACAACGAGCTGCAAGCACCACATGATGGCTATGCGAGTGACTAGGTCGTTGCAAGTTCCCCGTTCTGCAGAGTTTGCAAAGTTGATCCGAGTAGCCTTAATGACGTTTACAAACATATTGGTACTGTAATGCACGAAAGGTCACTCAAAATCCCAGAACACCACTCTTTTGACTGAATCAGAAAAGGCAAAAATATTTAAAAAATGTAATGCTTGCTTTATTTATAGAAGAATGAAATAAAAGGAGAAATACAGTAAATGTACATCAGGCAACTAATAAAGGAGAGAGAGTGGTTTCATTAACATACTTACAATCTTTTAATTTCCCCCAAAACAGTCAACTGTAAATTTAAATAACAGCAACATAATGATGAATAGCAAGCACTGCTTCTTGTTTCCCTTTTACAGTTAAAACTAAGTTAAAATTTATCAGAACATAAAACACCAAATGGTCCAAAAACAGTCACAACTGATTTATTTGACCAAAAATATTTAAGAACCAGCTGAAATGCCCAAAACACAATAAAAGAGGAATGTCTTGCCTCCCTCAATAAAAAGTAAAGTCTTCTATAACACCTAGATGTTTGTATTTGATAAAAAAGAGCATCAAGTATTAGACAAAAAACTTAGCGCAAAACGCCTCGAAATCTCACACGACTGAAATTGAAGGTCGCGCAAGAAAACCCCCATGAAGATAATTTCTTTATAGGGATATCAATATGATAATAATAATAATATTTATTCGGGCAAGTGCCGATACAGTCATATCATGTACACATAAAACAATATATAAAACAATGTTAAGCAATGAATACCGGTAGTTTCAAAAGTTTATATATTGTAATATTGAACACATAGGATAATCAATAAGGTCAAAAAGACTTATTTCCAATGGGGTCCTTGTTAATAATTACAAAAAATACCTAAAAGTCTACTCATATGTCCTATAAGCAAATACAAATAAACTTAATGAATAAAAATGGCGGAATAATACCACTGAGACACCTTAAACTTCAACACATACGAACACTTTCAGCTCTTATAGAGCTTTGATTATTAGATGCAATGAATTATATCAAAAACAATACACTCAAATGGCATATATTCTTGGTAATATATTAAATACAGCAGATGTTAAGGTTTCTGATTTTAAGAAAGAGAAATGCAACCTCGCAAAAAATTCGAAAAAACATTAATGGATAAATATGAAAATCTATTTTTTGATAAATTGAAATCTTGAACTATTAACAATAAACGCTATCTTTACAGCAAACTTAAGACAAACTACATTTTAGAACCTTATATTGAAAATTCAAATTTTGAAAACAGAAAATTAATTGTTAAAATGAGAATAATTTAAGTGACCATATTTTAGAAATAGAAAGAGGTAGATATAATAAAATAAACAGAGAAAAGCGTTTTTGTAAACAATGTAACAAAAATTTGATTGAAGACGAGGAGCATTTCTTTTTCCATTGTCAAAAGAATGAACCATTAAGAAAAGATTTTTTATCAAAATAAAAAATATGAATCCACAATTGATGGAAAAAAATACAAGGAGATTTTTGGAAAATATTTTGTCGTCTGATTGTCTTATGCACCTTGCTGCCCCTTTCATTCAAAAGTCACTAGCACTGAGGAGAGTGGACTCAACATACAACATGACATAGATGCATAATTTTTATTGTTCTAAATGTATATATGTTTCATTGTTTATATTGTTTATAATTGTTTGTGTTTTGTATATGTATGCTGTCAACCCGCAAGGGTAAAAATAGCATTAATCAATAAACTACAATGTATATACTTAATATGTGGAGATGAAGCGGTGAATGTCAAGAGTGGACAGAAATTTTTAGGGGATGTTTTATACTGAATTCATGTTTTCAAAATTGGAAAATCATGGCAAAAACAGATGCCTTGCCTCTATATCCCCGAAGTGCAAACAATGTCCATGGTAACAGAATGGTACATTGATATATTTATTTATTTTTTCAAAATTGCAGACAAAGAGCCAATTTGGGTTATGGCAATACAAACATACATATGATAAACAAAAACACAAAGAAATTAACAAATTCAGATATATCTTTGGAGACTGAAGCTTGTATGGACAATGTTTACACAAAGTGTATCTAGCAAGAAAAAATGGCCCCTACAAAAATGGATTCCATTCTGAAACTAAAGCGAAGGTTTTTTTATGGATGCCATAATTGACAATAGCCTTGATAACGAACATGGTGATATCTAGCACCCATGTTGGAATGATGAAAACCTACATGTATTTATTATTTTAAAAATTTTGACTTGTATTTGCAGGGATGAACCTACCCAGGGGCCCAGTAACCCAAGGCTCCTCAAATTCTGCCTGGGCTATTAAAAATTTTGAACCAGTAGCCCAGCTGGCTACCAAAATTTTTTGTTAGACAAAAATAGCACTGGGCTAGTAGAATATACATGTACAGCTGGGCTACTTACTACCGTCAACCAGGGACCCATGAGTATCATCCTCCATTTAATTAAAAAAAAAATTAGCAGCACATTTATTTTTGTTGAAGGTACTAGCTAGTAAATTAAAATATGCGAAATATCTTGAGTGTATTTATATTGTAGATATGTACAATGTACACTCTTCAACTGAATGATACATATCCTATATCCATGTCATGTAAGACTTCCGTGTAAGTCTACTACCTGGTAGTGACACAGTTTTACCTGGTCTCCCATGGTTGAAAATGTTTTTAGGACATAATTATCATTTAAAAGTAATATATCAAGTTATTTTTAATAAATATTTCTTTGATCATGTTTAATTTTATGTGATTAATTATGACATCAGAGGTAGGGGAATGATTTATGTTGAATATTTTGTCACATGTACCGATACATAAAATGTAATGTAAAACCATTCCTGATATGTCTCTGTCTGTTAGAGTCTCTGGAAAGTGAATCCCTAGGTATGCATGGTTGCATTGTTAGTCCAGGGTTTGACTCAAACAGTAGTCCTGTAGTAAATTTGAGGAAGGACTAATAGAATTTGTAACATGGTAGTCCTTTGAGTTAGCAAAATTTGGAAATTTTCTCCAAGCCTAGGTATATTTATTTTGGGCTGGTAAAATCACTTAGGGACTAGTGATTTCAAGCATCTTGTAGTCTTTTTTTGTCTACTGAGAATTGAACTTAGTGTCGAACCCTGGTTACATTATTTAGTAATTTAGTAATTTTGAGCTCTATGATAGTATCACTGATGGATGATAAAACGTCATTGGTGGATTCAGGGGGTTTCAGGGTTGGAACCCCCTTTTCTGGAAAATATTTTTGAAGGCTGGATCCAGCGTTGAATATAAAATGGAATTCTAATCATTTCAAATCATTTTAAATATTATGTATTCATAGATCTGCACTGTAACATAACATGTGACACAAAAATTACAATAAAATTGCAAATGGAAAGCATTCTCCTGACGACATATTTGATGATCAATGCAAGATGTCCAAATTTTTTATTCATGCAGTCAAACTTTGATGGCTTGAGCACCCAAAATGCAAGAGATCAGTAAAAACAGTTCGAGTTAGAGGGGTGATCCAGCTATTGAGTTGGAACTTAAACAGAGGGACAAGAAAAATGATTCCAGACATCCATGGTGTTCAAGCTATTCGAGTTTGAGCCTTCCAAGTTCAAATATAAACAGTTGAACTTCAATGAGGGACCCATGAAAACAGTTCGAGCCTAAGGGACGTTCAAGATATCGAGGTCAAATTATATTTAAATTTGAACAAAGGGACTAAAATCGGGTTCAAGACATCCATGGTGTTCGAGTCATTGCAGTTCGAGCCATCGAAGTTCTACTGTATATTCGTATATGTGTAAACAAACATCACTGCCTACAATGAAACCTGTTGTTAATGGGATACACTAATGACTAGTGATGCTTTAAAGGTATAACTGTTTACAAAGTATCTTGGCACTATTTCTATAGGACAAACTAAGGACAAAGCTTATATAACTAATTGTCACTGCTGGTTTACATCAATTTGAGGCACCTTGAGGGAAATATTTATACATGTGCTGGTACTGCAATATCTAAATTTTACAAAATTGTGTTTAAAACTAAAGAGTATCTCCCTCATGCATAGCTCTGTCCTTAGCTGAATTTTGGCTTTTCTATCCTTTTGGTTATTTGTTCTCTATCATCTTTAAATGTGTTTCTGTTTGTGGACTTCCAAATGTTTTGATTTTATCTGCACTGAAGAGACACAAGTTGTCGAAATGTGCATATGCAGAACCTAAATTAACAGTAACTTTGGTATTGTGTTATTATGTAAATCTAAACAAATATGAGGAATGTATAACAATTCCATATGTACAGAATATATTCATGTTTGGAATATAGGACATTTTGTTTGATGACACATACAACAAGCTAGCCATTGAAAGTTCATTTGTTCTTAGTTTTGAAAATATTCGAAGAGTTATTGATGCATAAGTCACAAATAAAAAGAAAAATTACAAAGCTTAATCACGATTACTATGGGATGTTCTTGGAATAATTTTGATCAGAAATAGTACCTAAATATGTCATGCATGTACTGGGAATACATGTGTTTTATTTTAGCAACCTTCTTAGTCATTCAAAATCCGTCTTTTTGTTGGTGTAAATTATAGACAAGTGTAGGCATTTGAATTTTGAATTTTCTGTAGACCCCCCCCATAAAATAGGAAAGTTGGCAGATAAAACAATATAAAGGGGACTGAACTATACCAGTAAATATTCATGATGCAGTTAATATAGTTTCTGTAATTTGTTCTCTATAAGTTGATTATGGATATCCAAATGATTTGCTTTGATATGCACTGAAGAGACATATTTTTTGGAAATGGCCATATGCAGCAACTAAATTCTTCTATATTTTGTTATCTATCTAATGTACAGGCCTCTCAGAAATAGAAAATAAAATCCATGTAATACACACTGAGAGTGTGATGTTTGTTGTGTAGAATATAACCACTTCACAATATGTTATTGTTTGTATCACGTTTATTTCATTTGCTTGTCTGTATCTTCTTAATCAGTAATTAACATATACCTTGACTTGTGAGGCAAACAAAAGGGGGTATGCATTAATTAACACAGCAGAGGGTTGATGATCTTAGCAAGAAAACTGAATTATATCCTGAATTGGGTAGTTGATTTAAAAGAGTTTCTTCACTGAACGTGCTGAAGATAGTAATATTTTCTTTTTTTACTCCCTCTGAATTTGGGGAGGGGCATATGGTAGTACAATTTATCTGTCTGACAGCCTGTTTGTCTGTCTGTTCAATTTTAAGTGTGAGGCTTGCTAGGCTGTTTGAAATTTGAAAATTTAGCTGTTATGGTCATAATCGATGTTGTAAACCTGTATTTTTCATGTAGTACCTTTGTTTTACCATTTTTGTACATTTTGACGTTGCATTACTTCCCGTATTTTTGTGTCATTGTTTATGATGTCATGTTATTGTTAGCTGAATGTTTTGATAGAACTTTGAGCTGTGTTGATGTGATGTTCTTGTTTATGTGTTGTTATAGCCTGTATAATGGAATAAATGAAGATTAAATGATATTTTTATATTGGATGTTCACTGTTTACAACCGCTCAACTATGTACTATGAATTTTGGATATGAATTTAACCAAATTTTATTACAATCGAGATAAAGTGGTGTAATTTTAAGCTCACCTCAGGAAGTGAAGGGGCTTATGTGTTACCCCTAGCGTCCTCGTCCACATCGGCGTCTGCATCAGTGTCCGGTTAGGTAGAATGGTTATGGTCAATTCCCGCTTACTGACATGCCATTGGTATGCCTGATGCATTTTTGGATGATGCATTGGAATGCATGCTTCGGATGCTGTCTCTGACCTACATTTTTAATACGCATGAGCAACTTGGTTAGGTAGAATGGTTAAAGTCTGTTCCCGCTGTACTGACATGTCCCACATCAATCATAATGGGATGTATGATGCATTTTAGGATGACAACAACAATGCATGCTTTGGATGCTGTTTATGACCTACATTTTATGCATGAGTGACTTGGTTAGGTAGAATGGTAAAGGTCCATTCCTTCTTACTGACATGCCCCACATCAACCATATTGGTATGGCTGATGCATTTTGGGATGACAACTGGAATGCATGCTTTGGATGCTAACTGTGACCTACATTTATGCATGAGCGACTTGGTTAGGTAGAATGGTTAAAGTCCATTCCCGCTAACTGACATATGGCCCACATCAACTATATTGGTATATATGTATGATGGATTTTGGGATGACAACAACAATGCATGCTTCGGATGCTGTCTGTGAACTACATTTTACACATGAGCGACTTGGTTAGGTAGAATGGTGAAAGTCCCTTCCCGCTTACTGATCCCACATCAACCATAATGGTATGCATGACGCATTTTTGGATGACAACAACAATGCATACTTCAGATGCTGTCTGTGACCTACATTTTACCCATGAGCGACTTGGTTAGGTAGAATGGTTAAAGTCCATTCCTGCTAACTGACATGGCCTACATCAACTATATTTGTATGTATGATGCATTTTGGGATGACAACAACAATGCATACTTCAGATGCTGTCTGTGACCTACATTTTACCCATGAGCGACTTGGTAAGGTAGAATGGTTAAAGTCCATTCCCGCTAACTGACATGGCCTACATCAACTATATTTGTATGTATGATGCATTTTGGGATGACAACAACAATGCATGCTACGGATGCTGTCTGTGACCTACATTTTACACATGCGAGACATGGTTAGGTAGAATGGTTGAAGTCCATTCCAGCTTACTGACATGTCCCACAGCAACCATATTGATATGTTTGATGCATTTTGGGATAACAACAATGCATACTTCCGATGCAGTCTGTAAACTACATTTTATGTGTGACTGAATTTGTTAAAAAGAATAATTATAGTCCATTCCTGTTCACTGACACGTCCCACATGTGACAATGCCGCGCAACGAGGTGGGCTTAGCAGGCTGTGGCTGCTTTCTATGTTTTCTATTCCGAATAGGTTTGGCGGGTAATTAGCTGAGGGCTCTGTTTAAGATATGTATAATCGAATCTGTAAGAACAACTTTAAGCCTCAGATATCAGTATAATTTTAGAGAATCCAAGTTAACATATGTTGTCCTGCATGTTGTATATAACAACATGTAAAGTTAAAATATTTAACCAAAGTATTGATTTAAATTAGAAAGTTGAAAGAGAATTGAGTGGTTGTCAATTAAAACAATATATGGCTTGTGAGATAATTGATAATATTGATTGCTTGAACTTAAAAAGATATAGCAGTGGTGATAGTTTTACGGTATAGATTAACTCTTTATATAAACTCTTTATATTTGAAAACCATGGAGCCTTAATTTTTTTGCCTCCTCAAAGAAGATTCTTTTGGTTTTTAGCTCATCTGGCTTAACATGGAGTGAGGTAATTTGCTATTTCTTTTTGTCCTTCTTTGGTTTTAACTTTTCAATTGTCAACCTCAGCAAATACAACGCCATATTTGTAGTAATACTTGATCGCTATAATCCTTTTGTAATCAAGGTAATTATAGATGGGTATATAGGAATCACCCTGTCCGTCTGTCTGTCGATTTACCTTGTCACCACATGTTCTCCTTAACAGCTGCTTGGATTCTGATGAAATGTTACACAGTTGTAGCACTCCATGTGAAGATGTGCATGAAGTAATTTTGTTGCTGCCCAAAATTATGAAGGGGAGCTAATTTGTCTTTGAATATTTTCTCAATTCAGCGACAGGTCTAGTTTTATACTGGATGCTCTTAGCTTGGACCTATGTGAGGGACACATACTTGTTTTACCCTTTATCTTATTTTTCCTCAGCCACTGAGGTTCATAATTGGCCAACCTGATCATGCTTTTGCTTTTTTTTGTCATTCCCTTAATTGTACTATTTAACCTGTCTCACAGACACAATTTTTATCATTTTCTAGTTTTATCTTGCCATTAATATGGATAATAAAATGATCAATAGATTGGTTTACAAAAGATTTATCAGATTTAACATAATCATTGGTGAATTTATTTTTTCTCTGAAAGATAAGAAAAGGGCACTATCAGATTAAAAATTCATAGCAAATTCCTTCTCTTAATGAGATCTGCTGATAAATTTAAAATTGATTATATTGAATTGTCAACAAATGGTACTAGATGCTTTATTGACATATAGTGGATTCTGTCTTGTACTACAGAGTATGGGTTGGTAAAAAAAAATCTGATAATACAGGAGAAACAGGCAGTCAAAATATGTCTGATTATACATGGAAAACTGTCTTGTCTGATAATTAAGTGTGGGTGGTCAAAATACGTGTGATTAAACATGGAAAACTGTCCTGTCCCACAAGTGTGTGGCGGTCAAAATATGTGTGATTGTACACTGAAAGCTGTGTTGTCCAACAAAGTATAGACAGTACAATCATGTGTGATTGTACAGTGAAAGCTGTCTTGTCCAACACAGTGTAGACAGTACAATTATGTGTGATTGTAATAGTACACTGAAAGCTGTCTTGTCCAACACAGTGTAGACAGTGCAAATATGTGTGATTGTACACTGAAAGCTGTCTTGTCCAACACAGTGCAGACAGTACAATTATGTGTGATAGTACACTGAAAGATGTCTTGTCCAACACAGTGTAGACAGTACAATTATGTGTGATAGTACACTGAAAGCTGTCTTGTCTAACACAGTGTAGACAGTACAATTATGTGTGATAGTACACTGACAGCTGTCTTGTCCAACACAGTGTAGACAGTACAAATATGTGTGATAGTACACTGAAAGCTGTCTTGTCCAACACAGTGTAGACAGTACAAATATGTGTGATTGCACACTGAAAGCTGTCTTGTCCAACATAGTGTAGACAGTACAAATATGTGTGATAGAACACTGACAGCTGTCTTGTCCAACACTGTGTAGACAGTACAATTATGTGTGATAGTACACTGACAGCTGTCTT
>MJUU01003325.1:49810-69666 GCA_002080025.1 Modiolus philippinarum | reverse complement strand
GTAGAGCTCATTGTCTATATATAGTCGATCCCTCACGAGTGCAACTCTCCTACCATTACGTTTCGCTTCCTTTTGAATAGGATAAAGTTTTTTCCTGCGTGCTTCTATCTCGGGTGGGAACTGCTGCTGAATGCCAAACGGCTTACCCCTTAACCTGTGAGCAATATCAAGCACATACTGAAGGTCCGCAAAATATAAAAACCATGCAACAATCGGCCGTCTCCCTCTAGGTCCTCTCCCAAATCTGTGGACGTTCCCAAATTAGATTTTGTAGTCAATTCCGATTTCGGCTTCTAAGAATTGACGCAAGAGTTGTTCAGTGTTTTCGTTCTGCCCTTCATGCAACCCAGTAAAAATTAAATTATTTTTCATTGAACGGCATTTAAGATCGAGTACTTCGTCATTTAGCTCGTTGACAAGTTCACTGCATTTGCACTGTATTGCTTCATTTCTAACATTTTGTATGTCGTTATGGAGTTTTGATGCGAATTTTTTAATGTCAGCTCTGTTTTTTTCTGTTTCTGACTTAAGATTGTCAATTAGATTTCCAACACCATGAACATTGCTTTCAAGTTCTGTTACTTTATTTTTACATTCTTGGAGGTTTTTTCCGCGGTCACTAGCCTGCTTGTGACAGAGGTTATAATTGTTTTAAATTCTTCAATTTTAATTACACCTTGCTCTACCCTATGAAGTCTGTTGTCTATAATAGATATCAATTTAAGGATCATAGTAAGTATTATTGAAGAACTGGGATTTTCCTCCGTATTTTCAATTATCTTCCGACTTTCCTCAATTAACTTGCTTGTTTCACTGAGAGACATCGTGGCGAGGTGATAATTACAGTTCAATAGATTACAAAGTGATCATCTAAATTACAATGGATTAATAATTGTTTAATTGGTTCAAAGATCATAGGTCAAAGGTCAACTTATGCCAACGGCGAAAACACCACACTAAATAAGTCACATTTTCACACTTAGTGAGCTTTAATTTTGTTGTTGTGTATGTATTGGTTAAGTGCTGTTACGGAAAATTTATACGTAATTGTGCAGTTCATATAAAAAGTCGGATAACGCACCATAGCTGGGTTTTCTTGACGAAATCGTTTCCATTATGAACAAATAATCAAATGATCCATAATTAGTCAAAATATTCCACAAAGAAAGTATAGAAAAAAGACAAAATATCTCGGAGTAATTTCATTGCAACCATTCCCGTCAAGGGACACAACTCTCTCCCAAAAAGGATATGTTATTTTGCAATCAAAACAGGTGTATATTCATAAATAACGAATGGAGTAAGCTTATGTCAGATGATTGCCTAATTACATAATGTGTACACATTACTACATGTATGAATTGTCAATTACAGGCAACACTTTAATTACAGGTTTCTAAATTTTGATGTTTTGACAATATTAAAGATACTAAAGCCATGAATTTTAGAATTTTAAATTTTATTAATTTTATTAATTTCAATTGAAAAAAATTTTTTTGGAACAATTGGCAATCCACAAATTTACATACACCAGGAAATGTCTTTTTTTCTCTACCCACAAAAATTGGTACCCACGAAATTAAATGAATTCACAGTAAATAAAAACATTCAACATTTCTCATGTTTCTAGATGTGTATTTGTTGTTAAAAGCATGCTTTAATTGTTGATTGAGCACCTGTACCTACATTGTTATTTCTATTCATATTACTTGAGATATTGATTTTAGGATCAGGGAAACAATACTAAAGACATTAGGATCCAACAAGATAATAAAGAGAACAATATCCAACACTTACCAACCACAAAAACAAAAAATAAGGGGGAACAATTAAACTCTGTTCTGAACATGCCTATTGCACAACTTCGAATTAGTGCTGATGGCGACATTGACAACGCAGTTGGGAGCAGTACCTTTGCTGTCCAGCTACGGCACAGGGAAGCCAATCTGTAGTAGTAGGCAGTCAAGTGAAGGGTGTCCACTGCTGGTACAGGAAACAAACAACTATTCATTGCATATACTTTATTCTTCTCATAATTTTCTCATATTTTATTGACATTCCCTGTCCAAACTGACATAATTTTATTTTAATTTTAAAATGTGTTTTTTTTTCACTGTTAGACATGTTAGAATACTCAGGTAATGATATGAAATGAACACTCATTTTACAGTAAATGAACATTGTAAAATGCACTGTACATTTACCTTCACTTCTGATTTGTAACCAGGATCATTGTCACATTATGATATTAATAACGCATTCCTGAATCTGTATGTTAGGGGGTGAATTTTTATGTAAATTATCCTGATGAGGGAGCTACAGTGCCGAAACATGTCAATCAATAAATATAACGGCATTCCTGAGGGCGTTGTTGTTACTCTGTTCTCATTAATGTTTTTAGCATTATCAACCCTGCATACTCATACATACAGAGACATATCAGGAGACATACATGTATTGAACAGTGATTTGAAATTGTTCTCATTATTGTTCACTTGAGTAACTAATTACAGAAATATGTGTGCACGTGCGTACTGTCCGAAATTCAATCAAATAAAATTTTTGTGACTTCCTGTGATACAAACCTAACAGAAGTAAAGGTAAAGCCTTGTATGAAAGTGACAATATTTACATACATGTTGTTGGGTAAAACGGGGCCAACTCCGACCTGCCGTTGGGTGTGGGTTTCCTCACCGTTCATTGAAGATCTTATGGTGGCTTTGAGTTGTTGTTACTCCACTGTGGGTCATTGTCTCTTTGACACATTCCCCGTTTCCCTTCTTTTTCCTATTAATACTCTGAAGGGCAACTACAGAGTTCATTGCCAAACAACAGCAATGCTTGAGAGTTTAGAGAGTGGTGATCACTTTTACCCTTTAAACTATTTATCTTTTGATAGAGGTTGCAACGGAATGTAATGGTTGTAATGGAGACTTCACTTCCTCACAGACTAATAAATTAATACATTGTTATTTAATAATATGTATATACCGGTATATATATATATATTGATATATATATATATAATTTATTTCTTGGATAATTTACATGTAGCTCATTTTTGAATTACTTGTACAGAGATACAAAAATGCAGTAACTTCATTTATGTAGATTGAAGCTTTTTAAAAGGGATATAGATCTTTCCAAATGATTGTTTCTAACAGAAGGTATTGCTTGTTTGACATAAATATAAATTTTACTATTATCGAGCTAGAGCAAATGAATATACGGCAATATACATGTATTATTTACATTGTAGAATGAAGGCTTTAATATTGGTAGGAGGTTATGGAACCAGGTTACGACCTTTAACCTTAAGTTGTGCCAAACCATTGGTTGAATTTGGAAACAAGCCAATGTTACTTCATCAGTTAGAAGCCTTGGTAGAGGTATGATTTTGAAGCATGTGCTGTAGGATACATGTACATGTATTTTTCATTGTATTGTATGCTAGGGAGTGAAATCTGAAATTGGAGGTTATACATGAACATATAAGGACTAGATAATCAGCAGATTTCGAAAAAGCAGCCAGCCGGCCTGCCCGAGGCAGGCTAATTTTCAGCAGGGCAGGCTTATTATAATATTTTCAAAAATTTGTTTAGCTATATAGAAAAAATTTTAAGATATTGAATTCAGGGCTGGCAACATTTTGCAATGAGTTTCCTACTCTGCATTCAGGTTTTTATTTTAGAACATAAAATTTCTAAAGGAGCAAATTAATGTCTCACAGCCTCAGAGTGATATGTTTTGGTATATTTCACTTTCTAAACTATACACATGTACATAATGCATTAATTTCTGAAATTGATTGTTATACATATAGTCCATTTTATTCAATTATTATATGCCCCACAAACAAAGTTTGGGGGGTATATAGGAATCACCCTGGATTTTGATGAAATGTTACACAATTGTAGTACTACATCTGAAGATTTGCATGAAGTAATATGGTTGCTGCCTGAAATTTTGAGGGGGAGATCAATCGTCTTTGAATGTTTTCTGGAAAGGGGGAGGCGAACCTTGTCAGCACATGTTCTCCTAAACGGTTGCTTGGATTATGATGAAATGTTACACAGTTGTAGTACAACATCTGAAGATGCACGTGAAGAAGATGCACGTGAAGTAATATACATGTAGTTGCTGCCAGAAATTTTGAAGGGAAGATAATTTGTCTTTGAATATTTTCTGGAAAAGGGGGAGACGAACCTTGTCAGCACATGTTCTCTTAAGCGGCTGCTTGGATTTTGTTGAAATGTTACACAGTTATAGTACACAACCTGAAGATGTGCATGAAGTAATATGGTTGCTGCCTGAAATTCTGACAGGGAGATAATTTGTCTTTGAATATTTTCTATGTAAAGGGGAGGGGTGATCCTTAGCTTGTCAGCACATGTTCTCCTAAACCACTGCTTGAATTTTGATGAAATGTTGCACTGTTTTAGTACACTAGCTGAAGATGTGCATGAAGTAATATGGTTGCTGTCTGAAATTTTGAAGGGGAGATAATTTGTCTTTAATAAGAAAGATTTTCAGAAAAAAGGGGGTATATCACTTTGTCCATACTTGTATTGTGTCCACATTTGTACTGTGTCCACAACTGTATTGGGTCCATACACACTTTAAATTTACACTTGCCATATTGATTCAGAGGTCAATTAGTGGGGGGAATACCTGGCTGCCATTTGGCGACAGCCCTAGTTTTGATTAAGACAACAAGTTAATGTATACACATGTATATGGTATACATTTGTACTTGTGTAATACAAACTGTACTTTTAGTAAGTTTTTAGTTGTCCAGGACTGGGAAGAAAAATAGATAACAGCAACTGAAAATATCTGTGGTGTTGTTGCATTAATTGTTAGTCAATCTACACTTTTTATGTTTTTATGTACCCGGTAACAACCCTGCATTCCATCGAGATATCCACTTTCGAGGGGTCTTTCGACCAGAGACATAGCAGACTTTAGCTCACTTTGCTTATTTTATTTTATTTTTTTGAGAATTTCTGTTCATATTGGAAAAATTTTATTAACGAGTGCCATAACTGGCATAAGACCCTATCAGTAAGTTTACATCTCATTGAAAGCTATGTTTAATTATTTCTTATAAGCTACAAAAAGAAAACAGAAGATATTTGGTAAATAATGGGAGGAAGCATTTTTAAAACAAAATAGCAGAAAAAATCTAAATGAGTATATATTTGTACAATACTACATTAGAAATGAAAACTAGAAAATTTGCAACAATGAAAAACATGTAAATATGATAAATTCATGTTATTATGCAACAATTTTTTTAAGTTCTAGTTTGCTTGCAACACCATGTTTAATTTTGAAAATTTCCTCAGTTGCAGCATGGATAGGTATTTCAAGTGAAAAAAATATATCAAAGTAAATGTAATACTGGACTTTCAAGATAGGAACTCTCCTGTAATTGCAGGTGAAAACGATCGCCTCAAATACCAGTAAGACAGAGTGACTGGATTCTTGACCTATTGAAATAAATATATAACACATAAAAACAAAATTTTTATGAAATTGAAGTGTATATACTTATAATTGTTCCTATGTGACAATTCTTTAACTAAATTTTAGTTGATGGAAAAACAATTAACCTGAAGTGCTACAACAAATTAAATATAAATCACCCTTAGCTCAATAGTGTTCATTAATTAGTGCTTCCTTCTCAAAGTATTCATGATTTTTTTTTCCTAATAGTATCAGAACTTGAATCACAACTCAGAAGTCATGTATTGTACATTTAAGCACTATTTGGTTATTTTTCAGGCAGGAGCTACACACATAGTATTAGCTGTCAGTTATAGAGCTGAACAAATGGAACAAGAAATGAAAGTTATGGAGAAAAAGGTCCTGACATTACATTTAATGGTTGAACTGTTTATATCCTTCAAAGTGATTTGGAATTGCTCTCGTGCAATCAGAGGACAGATTTTTACTTTGACAACTAGATTTATTTGTATCGAATATGAATTCTATCTTTTTCCAGCTAAACTACAGTACAGCTAGAGACTTGCTATGATAAATCACTGTGATAGACAGAATATATCTTTAATCCTGATTGATCTATCCAAATAATTTCTCTTGAATATGTTACTGGATATACAAAACCTATGCATGAAAGTATTTCTCAGTAAATAAAATCAAGCTCCCAAATTTTCATATGAGAACACTTGGACTAATTGAATAGAGTCTACTCAATATCAGTGAAATCCATGTGATTGTTGTCATGCGGTAAAAAAAAAACAGATTATTTTTACTTTTAACAAGTGCAAAATTTTACGAAAATGATCCCAAATTAGTGGTAAATTTTATGCACACCTTGCATAGTTAATCTGATTGCACAAAAATTGCATACTGCTACTGACTTACTGTAATGCATGAAATGATAAGACATCGCTCATAGGTCAGTCTAGAGAATTAAAATCAAACAATTTTGAGAGAAGTCATGAAATTTTCAGACCTGCAATAATACACTATATATGTTGATAATTTGTAAAACATTTTCTCTTTTTAGTTGGGTGTGACTATCACTATTTCATTGGAATCAGAACCACTAGGAACAGGTAATGTAACTGTCTTAGTGTTAAACATTTTAAAGTACATACTTGTATACTAGTATACAAATATAACATGTTTTCATTAGTTGTCTAAAAATAGAAGCATGAACAATCTTATTTAAGAAAAGTTGGATAAACCTACACTATCATTAAAAAATTATAGTATAACTAATTGACAGTCGTGAATATAAAAAAAAATTTGTCACGAGTGCCGAACAACACAGAAGGATTTAACGAGTTGCAGAACTTGTTCTGCAACGAGTTAAATCCACTGCGTTGATCAACACGAGTGACATTTTTATTGATATTCATGATGGCTGATTAGTTATGCTTTTTATGCCCCCGCGACGATAAGTCGGGGGTCATATTGTTTTACCCTCGACCGTCCGTCCTTTCGTCCGTCCGTCCAAGGGGTACATGGTTTGTCCGCGCAACTCCTCCTTCAGTTTTTATGCTAGAAAGTTTTTATTTTGCAGATCATTTGTACATATATTAGAGATGTGCATGTGATAAGGATTTTGATTTTGGTGCATTTTTGTCAAAAATATACATTGTTGGTGATTTTTTCATAGAGGGTACATAGTTTGTCTGCGCAACTCCTCCTACAGTTTTAATGCTAGGAAGTTTTTATTTTGTAAATCATTTGTACCTATATTGAAGATATGCATGTGGTAAGGATTTTGACTTTGGTTAATTTTTTTAAAAAATATACATTGTTGAACTTTGTCATTTTTTAGTGATTTTGTGATCGAGGGTACATACTTTGTCCACGAAACTCCTCCTACAGTTTTGATGCTAGGAAGTTTTTATTTTGCAGATCTTTTGTACCTATATTTAAGATGTGCATGTGGTAAGGATAGTGATTTTGGTTGATTTTTGTCAAAATTATACATTGTTGAACTTAGTCATTTTTTTGTGATTTAGTAATAGAGGGTACATAGTTTGTCCGCGCAACTCCTCCTACAGTTTTAATGCTAGGAAGTTTTTATTTTGCAGAACTTTTGTACCTATATTGAACATGTGCATGTGGTAAGGATTTTGATTTTGGTTAATTTTTGTCAAAATTATACATTGTTGAACTTCGTCATTTTTTATGATTTAGTAATATGGGGTACATAGTTTGTCCACGCAACTCCTCCTACAGTTTTTATGCTAGGAAGTTTTTATTTTGCAGAACATTTGTACTTATATTGAAGATGTGCATGTGGTATGTATTTTGATTTCGGTTCGTTTTTTTTTTTTTCAAAAATATATGTTACAGGGCAAATTGGAATCCAGGAGGATCCGGAATCCTCCTAGGGCAAATTGGAATTCTGATTTCTCCTAGGACAAATTGGAATTCTGATTTGCCCTGGATTTAATCCAGTGTAAATTGGAATTCCAATTTCTACTAGTACAAATTGAGATTCCAATTTGCCCTGTAACATATACATTGTTCAACTTTTAATTTTTTGGTGATTTAGTAATAGAGGGTGCATAGTTAATCTGTGCAACCTAGAATAACATGTGTTTAGCGGGGGCATCATATGTGTCTTACAGACACAAATATTACTAACAATTCCCAATTTGATTCAACCTTGCGCGGGGGCATGTCATCCTCTAGTTATTATATAGATTTTCTACTCAAAAACCGAGATTTAAGATGTGGATTATTTTTTTCATGTCAATACTCCAGTTGTATACTTGACGACGACATTGAAGAGACATTGTGACATCGCTTCATTAAGACGTCATCCAGTGACTAGAAATCCTGTATTTTCACCGGTGACAATATGACATTTATTTAACTGAGAAAACTCGATAAATCACCGCTGAAATCAAAAGACTTATTGTATTATTTGTTCTCATAGATGAAATATTTTTGGTACTTTGTTGTTTTACATATGAAGAATACATACTGGTATATAGATATATCTTGCCTTTTAATATTGCAGCTGGACCATTAGCCTTAGCAAAAGAACATTTAAACAAAGACACAGAACCTTTCTTTGTATTAAATAGTGATGTCATATGTGATTTTCCATTTAAACAAATGGTTCAGTTCCATAAGCATCATGGGAAGGAAGGAACTATTGTAGTAAGTATTGAGTACATTGTCCAAGATGTTCTTTAATCTGATGCACATTTACTTTGTGGCATTTTCCCAAAACAATTCTTGATGCTTTTTAAAATGCATATGCAGGGTTTGTTTTTGTACCTAGTATAAAAAGATCAATTCAGGGCTCACCACACTTTAGAAAAACAGGGAGACTTGAAGTCTCCCTAAGGGCACAGATAGGGAGACTCCAGGACATGACAAGAAAACTTTTTAACGCTCATCCACATGATTTTCTAACAATTTTTTACTTTTTTTCAGGTCTTTATCAAATTTTAACAATCAAAAATATAAATAAGTTTTAATCATTAAAAACATTATATTCATCTAATATGATATGAATGTAATTAAACTATATTATAATTTATAAATTCTTTTAATATTTATCCCTTTTGAAAATTACCCAAAATGAACACATTTTATAGGTACTTTTACATTTCAGGTTAGATTTATGTAAATTAAACTTTAATAAAGTGAAAATAGTCAAATCATAAATTAATCAATACATACTGAATGCCCAGGAATGTACATACAACATTTTTTTATTTATCTGCTCCAGGAAATAGGTAGTTCTTTGTTTTTGTTCTATAAATAGTTCACTTCCGGTTTGATTCCAAGTTGGAAACGTAAATGTTGGTGGCAATTTCCATTGAATTTTTCCATAAATTAATAGTAAAAGGTCAGTTTGCCTTGTTGTCACTATCATGAGTGGATATGTACAAGGTTTTAGCCGTGCAATGAACAGGAATGATCTTCAGAAATCTTGCCATTTTACTTCCTGCTACCGGAAATAGACAGAAATAGAAATGCAAATGCCAAGATGTACAGAGACTTTTAAAATCCATAGGGTGACTTCCAGTCACTTTTTGGAACAACTTCAGGCGACTTGAGGCCCAACAGGGCGACATAATCACCCTAATCACCCAGTTTGGTGAGCCCTTAATTCATTGAAATATATTGTTTCAGATTGGAATGTCTTTCTTCATGGCTGAATCTACCAGTAGCAGTTAATAACTTGTTCAGACCAAGCATTTAAGAATTTCAAGGTTATTGTTCCTCACAAAGAAAATTCTTTAATTACACAAAAAATTAAAACTTTGGTCTGACCTTGAGCCACATATATCAATGACCAAGGAAGTGAAATATTTTTTAATCTATTTTGTTGTGCTAGTGTCTTAGGTAATTTGCGTTTTGTCGGTTAAAATTTTATTGACAGGTTAGATGTCTTGTCACATAGTGTAACAGTGGTTTCATTCTGGAAGTGTTTTCATTCTGTGTTGATAAAATTCCTGGTGTAAATTTCCCAAAACACTCAAATACAATAGTTAGTACTAATCAAGAAATACACAGCAAGGTAGAAATACATTAGGTATTTACATATCCAGGCATTCTACACAGCAGAATGAAAATATGCTTTCAATGGCACATGTTATAGTATACTTCAAATTTGGAAGTACTTTGCTGCTAAAAGGAGATACATCGACAATATTGATTCATTGTATCAGGTATGCAGTTCTGTCCTACACTACTGGTACATGTACTTATACATTCATTCTGGTCTTCAAACACACAAGAGCTCCTATCTAGAAAGTTTGATCAACAGACCTTGCTTTTCTTGAACAATGAAACAAAAATACAAAAATTTATAATGAAACGATATATTTTTTTTTTTAGGTAACTAAAGTAGATGAACCATCTAAATACGGTGTAGTTGTATATGATACAGAAAATGGTAGAATTAGAAATTTTGTAGAAAAACCCCAAGAATATGTATCTAACAAGATTAATGCTGGAATGTATATATTTAATCCATCAGTTTTAAACAGAATACCTGTAAGTTGTTATAAGTAAAAATATTATCTAATTCTGAAAAATAGACAGAAACCATGTTTGACAATGCCCACTGCAGTCAGACGTTTTTTGTTTTTTGTGGGGGGTTGATCTGTGCTAAATGTTAATTTTTCAACAATATAGTAACAGTAACATAGTCTAGTACACATTGAACGACTGGATGGGTTTGAGTTGGGGTAAGAATTCCAGCCAATTGAAATTCATGAAAGACATTTTTTAAGCTCTTTTATGAATCACACTAACATATTTGGCTATGAACAATTAAAAATTAATCCAGTAAGAAATTTACAGAAGCAGAAAGAGCTGTTTCACGGTTAGCAGTAAATGGCATCCTTACCTTCTTGGAATGGTCCTGCATTTTATAAATCAACGGTGATTTTTGAATGACCAACTCAAGAAATAACAATCTGCATAAAGACGTTTTGTTGCAGTCTACATATACTGTTCATAGGCTTCATTGTAGAAATAGCTTAATAGCTTTACAAACCAGTTGAAATTTTTAAATACTGTATTATTAGATTATTGTCTTTTGAAAATAATTTTCAAAAGACAAGAATCTAATAATTGAGTCAACACAATTTTGAATCACAGAGATTTCTTAACTATTCCAATGAAATGCACATGTAATATGTTTTAAAAGTTAACTATATTTCATTCATTTGTCAAAATCAATTACTTTGCAAAAATTGCAGAAAGTATAAACAAAAAACACAAAATTTATCTTGGTGATGGCTTTGTTTTTTGTTTTTTTTTAATTTTGTAAAAAAGAATTTATTTCTAATTCTATGTTTTCACAGTTACAACCAACTTCCATAGAAAAAGAAGTATTTCCATTTATGGCTAAAGATGGAGAATTATTTGCTATGGAATTACAAGGTTTGTTTTTCTTTTCTTTAATACTTTTCTTTCAGATGGGTATTTGTAATTAATAAGTTGCAAATACTAATAAAATGGCCCTGTGGAATGTCTGATTTCTCAACTTTCAATTTTTCTAAATGTCAAAAATTCTGAAATTAAATTCTATTTACAATTTCTATTATGACCTACAAAAAAATTAAAATTCTGCATCCATGTAGATTGAGCCTAATATAAATATCAGACAGAATTTTTAGATATTTAAGGTAGTTTGACACTAATACACAGGGCAATTGATTGGCGCATTTGCGAAACAAGAGTCGGATGCGGAATTGACTTGATTTTCTGGCCGGAATATTCCTTATTTGGCCTTTTCATTGTGACGTCATAATAGATTGTTATACACTTTCCCGCAAATTAGCTCCCTTTTCCAGTAAATATTGTCTATTTCGTTAACTATATAAAATATCTCTCTTAATCAAACGGTGACATATAGATTTTTTAGCTCAACATATAGCTGAAGTATATATCTCTGAAATATCAAAAAATAAAAAAATTCTATCTGATATTTATTTCATATGAAAGCTAAATAGTAAGCATGTTGTCACATTTCCTATATATTCTTTGTAAATATTGCTGAAAAATACTGAATTTGGCCTGATTTTCAAAACCTGATAACAGGAAAAGATGATCCGTGACATCATTTTTATTTTATTTTTGAACAAATGGAATAAACCCTCCAAAATATCTCAAATTAAAAAAATTCTGTCTAAAATTTTTATTAGGCTCGAACTACCTTATGTAGTTCTTAATTGATACATGTAAATGAAAACGATACATGTAATATGTCACCTATCATCTTTTTTAATTATCAGGCTTTGGAAACCAGCCAAAATGCAGGGTTTCTTTGGTGATTTTTACAAAGAATACATAAGGAACTTTGAGAATATGCTTATTAAGCTTTCATATGAAATAACTATCAAATACATTTTTCTTATTCTTTAACATTTCAGAGAGATACATTTGTACACTTTATTTCTGCTGAGCTAAAATATGTACATGTAGCCGTTTGTTTGTAATATAAGAGGGATATACTGTAAACCAACTTATTTTCGCGGCTACTTTATTTCGCGTTTTGTCCATTCTGGTGAATTTCGCGGAGATTAATTTTCGCGCGACTCTATTTTTGTTAATGCATTTTTATAAGGATAAGAACTATTCGCGACGACATATTTTCGCGATATTTTCATTCACGCGAAAGTCGCCAAAATAAGTTGGTTTACAGTATTATGTAGTTAAGGAAATAGAAAATATTTACCTGGAAAAGGGAGCTAATTCACGGCAAAATGAACAAAATAGACATTTGATATTTGTCAATTTACTATGACGTCACAATGAAAAGGCAAAGAAAAGAACATTCCAGCTTGAAAATTCAGTTTATTAATCATCCAACTCGTGTTTGCAATGCAATGCACCATGCATTAGTGTCAATTTACCTTAGTCATAGGGGTTAAAATATAACTTTACCATGATTAAAAAAATATTCCAATATTACTCTCTTCTTTCCCTTTGCAAACAAAGCTTTATTCTAATTCCAACAATATTTTTAGCACATGCGTATATTTTTTACATAAGGACATTCGTAATGTTCAATTTCACATTTTATTCACTAAATATTCATTTTAGTTTGTGTAAATAAAGTTTTAAATATTGTATCACCCAAAAATCCACATCAAATAATGACAATAATAGAAATTTACAACAGTTTCTAAATTTAAGACTCGGGACTGAAATTGACATAACCGTAACCTAGCTACGAATGTGTTGTTATGAAATCATATCTATGTTGCATGTCATGCTCTACGATTTAAAAATACAATTTTTAACATTAAAAGAATTATTAATATGAGTTTTATTCTTTTCTTTTTGTTTTATTGTTGTTGTTTTTTTTATTTCATAAATAACATAACTAAGCAGTCATATAAATCAGAAATACAACCAGCTCACACTTCCACCCTCATCAATTTTATAAATCAAAAAACAAAAAAAAATTATTATTTCTATTAATTCATAAGCTTATGAGCCACTTGTTTTAATAAAACAATGAATATAGATTTCTCTATGTCCATTTATGTGTGTTTGTATGCAGTTTTCCGACATATTTCAATTCTGGTGCAAAGCCCGATATTGCTCTCTAAGAGCCACTTCGAATGTTCAAAACTCTTGTTAAATATATTAGAATCGAAAGATTATTGCAATTGGGCTCTATGCGAAATTAGAACATGGGCAGACCTTATATTTGTCAATATTTTATACCGAGCGATAGGGAGGTATAAGATGAAGACAAATATAAGGTTTGCCCATGTTCTATATTTTCTGCATAGAGCCCGCTTGCAGTAATCTATTTCTTAATTATCAGATCTCTTAAATATGATGCTTTATTTTAATTTATCAATTTGTATATATGTATAGTATTCTAACAAAATTGAATTTAGTTTAAACAGATATTTTTTCAACATTCTGTCATTTTGCAACTCATGTCATTTTACATTATACTTGCCTAAAATTTCAGGTTTTTGGATGGATGTAGGACAACCAAAAGATTTCCTCACAGGAATGTGTTTATATTTAACATCATTACGACAGAAATCACCGGCAATGTTGTATAGTGGTGAAGGTGTTGTAGGAAATGTTTTAGTTGTAAGTTCATCTAGCAAATGTTTTAGGGAGTTTGATTGAAAATCTTTCTTAAAGGGTCTGAAAGTCTCTTCACATGACCAATGAGAATGAATGAAGAAACATGATTCCTGGGTACCTCTACTTATGTAATACATATGTACTATGGTGGAATGGTGAGGTTTTAGATTCATGGATCAAATTAATCATTGGATTCATTTTCAATGAACCTGCATATACTTATACTATCAAATTGTGAGATGCGGGTGCCCTATAGTTTTCACTTTGTCCGTCCATCCATCCGTCTGTCCGTCAACAATTTTTTTGGTCGAAGTTTTCTGGGCTTTTACAGGTGGGAATGATTTCATATTTGGTCTGAAGCTTTATGATGATGAGTTGTACTGTGTAAGCAATTTTCAGGTTTGCCGTGCTACTACTTCCTGTTTGCTGATACTTTAACTTTTTATTATACCACTCTATGGATGAAAATTTTTCATCAAAGCTTTCTGGGCTTCTACAATGGGAATAATTGGATATTTGGTCTAAAGCTTCATGATGATGAGTTGTATCATGTAAGGTATTTTAAGGTTTGCTATGCTACTACTTTCTGTTTGCCGATACTTTAACTTTTTATTATACCACTCTATGGATGAAAATTTTCTTCAAAGTTTTCTTGGCATCTACAACTGGGAATAATTTGTTTTCTGGGAATGCAGATACACAAAAAAATTTTGGCTATCAATTGTTAGTTTTCCTCAAGAACACATTTGGCATTGAACACCAATGCCTCAAATGTACTTCTTGGTATTGGGGCTGACAGGGAGCAAGACTGTACAATACAGAATATTATTTTGATTTTAAAATATTATCTATACATATGTAGATCAAAAAATAATCTACCATACACAAAAGGAGGAATAGAATTTTTGAAATATATGTATATTGAAAAGAAATCTAGCCTGTTCCTAACCTCTGCACAAAGAAATTTTATTATTAAAAAATGGTTGCCCTTGGAAGGTTTTTTCAGCGGATGAACTCAAAAACAAAGTTGAAAGAAAGCAAATTTATATAAATAAATTACATAGCTGTAATATCCATACAAAATAGAAATAATTTGTATTTGTCTTCTGTCTGTCTGTAATGTATACATGTATAATGATATATAAACTGTCAATATTTTAGTGTTCTATTTATATGTTCATGATGTTTTCAGTTTCAAAAATAAAGAATTACAAAAAAAAAAAAACCAAATTCCTCAGCTTGTATATATTTTCGTGAAAATAATGAGGGGTCTACCTGAGTCAAAATGGTTCAGCATTTTGGGGGGTAAAAAGGTAATTTCAGAATGTTTTATTAGAAACCTTTTGGAAAATTGGAGTTTGGGCTAATAGATATTTTGTTATAGACCTTTTCTAAAATGTTAGTGCAGGGGATATCCTACTGTGGCTTTGCCACAGCCAAATAAGTATTATTTTTGAAATAGATTCAACTACTTAAGGCAGTACAGGAGTTTAAAACTGCGCATCTTACAAAAAATGTAACTTATTGTGGGAATGTCAGCAAAATGATCTTCGATGTCTTATAAAAGTTAAATTAGATCAAAGATGCCACTTTTATTTGGAAAACTATACAGAATAATGTATTTTTCAGCAAACCCCTATCCTATTAAAGGAGATAAATTGTATCGAAATGATAGGAAATAATCTGTTTTTCGCAATTTATTCAAAAATAAGTCCGGTGACCCCCAATTTTTTTCATGCAAATCAAAGGCAAGTGCATTAGCTATTTTCCAAATTAAAAAAAAAATCTATCTGATGTAACTAAAATATATTTATAATATTTATAATTAAATAAATTTAGATTTTGCTAAAATTTGCTAATTTTTCCTATCATTTCAACCAAAATAGCCGACTTTTACATGACAGATTTTACGCTTGTATTGACAGTGACCCCCAACTTTGATTTTTATTTTTTGTTTGCTCTACTATTTTATTTTTTGTATGCTCTAATAATAAACCTAAGTTATGAGAATATAGAAAAATTCTGACAGATTTTACATCCCCGTACCACCTTAATTAAACACATTTATTATGAACTTTCACACATACATCTTAGGCCATTAAAAAAAAATATTTGTTTCTCATTAGTCCGCTTGTGTCTGCCAAAAGGTAGCCATATCAAACTTTTTGGGGGGAAATTTCAAAATTTTTTTTTCATAGAAAAAGTAACTAAAAACTCAAAATCTTACAAAAAAATGAAGTGTATGTTTAGATATCTTTGGAATTAAGCTAAGAAGTATTGAAAAATCGTTACATAGTGACATCAAAATGAAATAAATTTTGCTGACGTCCAAGAAATCATGAAAAACAAAAAAATTGCCTGCCCGAACTAAATCTGAAAAAAGGCTTGAGAAACAAACTATTTTGAATGGCCTCATGTAATAAATTTGTATTTGTTTCAAACTTGCTTTCAAATATTTAATTGAGGGAGAGAAATTTCACAATCATATATGTATAGTTAATCTGTATTTTGAATCTCACCGTTTCCTTATATTGACAGGACCCTACTGCCAAAATAGGACATAATTGTAGAATTGGTCCAAATGTTACAATAGGGCCTGATGTAGTCATAGAAGATGGTGTTTGTATAAAAAGATGTACAGTATTAAAAGGAGCACATCTTAAATCACATTCCTGGTTGGAATCATGTATCATCGGTTGAAAATGTAGTGTGGGTAGCTGGGTAAGTAAGAATAGAGCACGCCTTAAATCACTTTCCTGGTTGGAATCATGTATCATCGGTTGGAAATGTAGTGTGGGTAGCTTGGTAAGTAAGAATAGAGCACACCTTAAATCACTTTCCTGGTTGGAATCCGGTATCATCGGTTGGAAATGTAGTGTGGGTAGCTGGGTAAGTAAGTATAGAGCACACCTTAAATCTCTTTCCTGGTTGGAATCCTGTATCATCGGTTGGAAATGTAGTGTGGGTAGCTGGGTAAGTAAGAATAGAGCACACCTTAAATCACTTTCCTGGTTGGAATCATGTATCATCGGTTGGAAATGTAGTGTGGGTAGCTGGGTGAGTAATAAAAAGGCACACCTTCAATCACATTCGTTGTTACAATTCTGTATCAAATGTTGGAATTTTAGTGTGGACATTATTCAGCAGGTAACTCATGAAAAACAATCAAATTTTTGAAAATCTATCTTAAAGTAGATAGATTTTTTTGCAGTGCATTGGAAATTTCAGTAATTTTGTATGCCCTACCTTTAGACAGACTTGATGCCCTACCTTTAGACAGACTTTATAAAGTATCTGTATATGTAGTTTTATCCTTGTTGTCCTTGCTTATTAAATCTTCCATAAATGATGGTTTACAAGGGAAGATGACCAATGTAAGCATGCAACATAACTCTATCCGTTATAAATGACCAACCAGAATTGTTGATTGTAACCAGAACTTAAGGTCATCACAATGTAAAGAACACTCAAATGGCTGTTGCCTTGCTCTCATAGTATAGGTTCCAAAGGATTCTATTCATATTTTAGAGAAGTAAGTAAGTTCTTCCATTTGATCAAAATTAAAGATGGGATATCTTTCACTCTTGCAAGAAATTCTTCTTTTTCTCTCTTGACTAGACAAAAAACTAAGAAATACATCCCAATCTTGATCTGATCTCAATGCAAAACCTATTAGTTTTCTGTCAAAGTTACTTTGTCTTCTCCTCAGCCTATCAGCCTATTGATTTGCATTTTGGTGGCATATAAATCCCTCTCATTTTTCAAAAGATTCAGGTTAATGCATTTTCCAATATTCCTTTAAATGTTTGGATTTTTGCAATTTAAACATCTTAATAGAGAGAGAGAATGCTCTTTTGTTCAAATAAGATATGTCTGATTTTTATGCCTTTGGAACAAAACAACAGGGTAGCATATTATTTTACCCTAATGATTTATTGTTGTCTCTACACTGAAATGTCCAATGGCATTATTGGTGTTTTAAAGACACAAAACTTATACAGAAATGTGCCATCTATAAGTTTTCACTTTTAATCAGTGGTGTTCATTATTGTTTTTTTTATATTTCAGGTGAGAATGGAGAATGTATCAGTTCTTGGTGAAGATGTGACAGTGAAAGATGAACTATATATAAATGGTGGTAGAATTTTACCACATAAATCTATAGGGGATTCTGTTCCAAATCCTCAAATCATCATGTAATGTGTTCACCATGTCTTTTGATAAAGCTGACTTGAATGGATAGTATAAGGGTCATTTTGGTATAAATGATGTTGCTTTTTTTAACATGACCAATCATAATCCATTATCAGTTGATTGACAGAGTAGATCTTCCACATTTTCATACATGTACATGTACATGAAATCCTAGATCAAGTGGTACTGTTGTTTATGTTTGAATATATTTGTTAATGGTGATGTTTTGCATAATCTTGTTGTTTCAAGTAAACAGGGACTCAAAATTATTTGTTATTGAATCAAAAAGTTTGTTTTTTTTAAACATAATGTAATACACACAGTAAAGTATTTTCAAGCCATTTCCCTAGGCAAGTAAAAGTTAGAAACAGTGCCAGTGAATGTTTGAGATTTTAGCTTCATTTGTGATATGATGTATTGGAGCAAACTTGAACTCAGTAACATTACAAGAAAGCAAGGGATAACTTAAAGACATATCCTACTATTGTTTCTGCGCATTTTGTTTTTGAGCTTTACTGTTTTGTAATTCCTTTATGACGTCGCAAACTCCCTGCGAAATCGAGCTTTAATGTTTTGTAATTCATTTATGACGTTGTGATTTTTTCGGTTAGTTGGACCGACGTATTAAGGTTCAATTTATGTTCTAACGGTAAAGAATAAAAGAACACATTCAAATTATACACTGTGTAGACCACTTCATTAAATAGTTTGCCAATAGTTTTATCATTAGTTAAAGACAATGTCAATTTCAAAGAAAACATTTTCAACTAATCTACAAACTTGTGTAAAAAATGAATAAAGTCAAACAAAGTAAGAGTAAATGCCCTTTTAGGTATTACATCTTTTGATTGTTTCCGCATTCACAACGCAAGCAGAAATTGAAAATAAGCAAAGAAAATAAAATAAAATTCATTTTGCAAAACAACGAAAGACTTCTAACGTGTTTAGTATAAGGTAAATATTGCCATTGGTTTTATTTTACCCTTTTTGCTTTTATGCTTTTTATGTCCCGTAAACGCACGTTTTTACCAGTTTGTGCAAGTATCTAGCAATAAAAGGAAAAAATAATTACTTGGCTACATTGTATTACATATTCCTACAAAAATATAATGTAAATTGTGATTATATACTGCTATTCAAATTTAAAAAAAAATTGCTATTGGTATGAAGAAAAACCCGCCATTAAATTCCCGCCATTTTCGGTCTTTACATGTTTTTTACAAATATCTTTTTTTCCCGATTCGGTGACCCTATTATTTTATTTGCTTAATCCGTTGATGAGGTTAGACCCTATCTTCTGTGAAAATATTATCAAATTATCATATTTCAATTTTTTGCGATCAGCGATTTTGTCGTATTGTGAGTACCTGACAAAAATGGCGGGAACTTCAAAATTGTGCCGTTTAAACCAAAACTTGCATATTTTTTATTTTGTTGTAAATCATTGTTTTTCTACACACTATGAAGCATTTCAAATAAGTTTATTTCATTCCAAACCTACAATATAGTGAAAATATAGGCAATATAGTATATAATCAATACCTTCAAAACAGGTAAATAAAGATGACGTCATAGCTCTAAAACTA
>MJUU01003325.1:36859-49769 GCA_002080025.1 Modiolus philippinarum | reverse complement strand
TTTTTAGCTTAATTTAAAGCTTTCATCATTAATATTGTACAAAAGGAATATCAAGAAGATATCATATTGGAGTTTGAATAGTAGGATATGTCTTTAAGTCAAGTTAAACATCAAAACCTATTCATGAATCAACCTTTTAATTAAGAAAATATTTAATGTACTTCAACAAGAAAATTATATTTTAAACATATTGTAGTATGATAAGTTCAACATTTTCAACAGATTGAAATTATAATTTTGTTAAAAAAGAGTTTCCTTATTTTTCTAACAGAGGTCTTTGGTTACGGAAAATTTTCAAACGGTAGCAAATAGAGACAATTTCAGACTATTATTGATTTGAGAGAAAGCATGTTTTGTAAAACACACACCAAGTGTCCTTAAAGTGACCTTAAAGAATTAATATAAGAGCTTTGCTCTTGTTTCTAAATCCCTTTTATGAATTTGTTTCTGTTTGTGTTTGATGTGTTGTATATACATGTATCATTAATTTATTGACGAGTTTAATAATAAAATATGTTTATATTAAAGCACACACCAAATCCTTTATTTATAGCAAATTGTAGATGCAGTTTTCTTTAAAATAATTAGACCATAATTTTTTTTTTTAAAATACATTTCGGTTGAAAACTATATTTTGTAGGGAAGTACTTGAAATTGCATTGTGTCATATAAATATTGGGGCTTCAGTATGAAGTAAAATATCTTCTTTTTCAAAGTTAAAGGAGAGATTAGGACTTCAGTTGGAAGAAATGCAAGATTTGTAGTATCAACTCGTATTTCAGTTTGTACAACATCAAGAAGTTCTTCCCTTTTGCGATATAGTATATTTTGCTCTATTATATTTTTTTTTGTAAAGTATTAAAAACTCATAAAAATCTGTATTCTGAACAAATTCATGACAGTGCATAGGCATATCAGTAAAGAATCAGGTTAGATAACTCTCCATACAAAAATCTGTGACCTTTATGTTTGAAATGATATTTTGTTGTGAAATAATATAATTAAATATTTGATATAGGTGAAATATTGAATTTGAGAACTTAAACATTGTTTCTGCACAATGTTTGTTTATCTAATTTTTGGATGTAAAAAAATACAGATTTTTAAAAATTTCATATAATGAAAATTTTCTATAAAACCGGATTTTCAGTAAGTTAACTTAGGAACCCACTGAAACCCATCTAGCATATGAGAGATTTATAATTTACATATCTGCAGTGCAAGTTTCATTATAATCGGACCAATGGAATTTTTTGGATTTACTGTTGAAAATGAAAATTTTTGTAGTTTTCGCACGTGGTCTTCCGATTTTGACTCGAGTTATGTTCCTTTGGCCAAACATTCTTATTTTTTCCCACTTTGATTGTGCTGCCATCTAGCGTTAATTGATATACCTACAGTGCATGTGCAACCATGATAAATTGATTTATCATATTGACTTGGTTATTAAAGATAAGGACCAATTATGCCTTTTCTATTAATATAAAGTGTATAATTTATTTGCTGTGTGACCCCCTCTACAGGTATATGCACTTATCTGATGACTTGTTAATAGATGTCAAAAAAATATTTAGCATTGACTCTGCATAATATCTAAATCTAGATTTTAAAGATTTTACAGAAAAAGTTGGTTCAAACCCACTGGACCCTTAAATGCTGTATTTAGCCAATATCAATATATTTTAGATGGTACAATACTTTCTCTTTATCAGTCAAAGTTGGTGTGTTCCTTTTACATGCTTTTTGTTGTACAGTTATGCAATTTAAATGTAAATGTATATAGAAATCACAAATGTAAATTTACAAAAACGGCAGACATTTGCAGAAAAAAAAACTGTAATTGAAATGGGTCTGTTACAAATATGTATTTATTTAATAGGAGGATTAATATGGAAACAAAATGTTTGAATTATACTGGTGAAACTTTATTGTCCAAATTATACTGGTGAAACTCTTACTTTTTCAATTGAAACACTTAATTTTATTTCTGTTTACACTAACATAAAAATAGAGTAGTAGAAAAAAAAATCAAAGTAGAAGAAAACTAAGTTGTACTGTGAGTTGTGACCTTGTTTGTATGAATGTGTTATCTGTATTTTACTTATCATTATATATGCAATCAATATTGAAGATAAAAGAAAACTTTGATATTTTTATTTATGACATATTTATTTATAAAATGAAATTCTAATTATTTAGTCTGTAGTTATTTATACTTTGAGGGAATAAAAAATACTAATACATTACTTTTATCTTTTTATTTTTAGCCTTAAGGCTTTGTGATATTGCCCAGCGTCCATTCTGTGTCCATATGGAATAACGGATATTTTGTTTTTGATATGGACTTGATCACGGCCAGTGTCAAGTAAGCCCGTTAGGGCGAGCTTGATGCATTACGCAGTGATAAAGTCCATATCAATAACAAATTGTCCTATATTTCCTTTATCGGTAATTCACGAAATGATAAATAAAACTGCATATTAAGTGGGAAAAAAGCTGAAATTTAAGTTAATATATTGTTAATTGCCATATTTTTTATGGATTCTTCATTCAAAGTATTATGCGTATGAACACGACAAATAGTACAAATATGACATCAGCATAGCAACCCCCATGTGACACCTTCACAGTGACCATATAATTTCATGATAATGTCCAGTTTGACAATACTGAGATTATCAGTCTCTGTAGATCAAAGCAAATTCATACAAATTGCCGATAAATTCTGTGTCCATGGATGTAATCATTATTGATTAAGATGATGCAGTGTGACAGCTGTTCAATTTTCTCATGTTACACCATTTAATGTTTATCCAAATGCTGGAATTGTCCTACATGTATATACTGTTTTAACTAAACTAACTTGTTATAGCAATAATGAGCTTTTGTCATCATTTTGCATCTGTTGTCTGTATGGCATTAACTTCATTCAAATCTCCTCCACTGACACAACGTTACAATAGTCTTTAGTTGGTTCCCTGCTTAAGAGGTGTTTTTCAGTTTCACTTTTTATCCAAGATGGCTGCCAGCAAGGAGCATAAGATTACCATTGGATCCCATGCAATAACACATTCTAAGATCTTTTGCATTAAAACTACTGGGCCAAATGGAAATTTACCACAATAGTCTTTGGTTGGTCCCATGCGAAAAAAAAAGTTTCTTAGTTTGCTCTTTATCCAAAATGATGGCCAGAGCGGAACATAATTTAACATTGGACTCTATAGGAACATGTTCAAAGATCTCCTCTCTGAAACTACTTAGTGATACTCCAACAAACGAAGTAGAAATGTGGGATGTGCCAAAACCCTTGCCTTGTATCCAAATATTGGTTCCAATTCCCAGAAGGGACCCTAATTTTAACATTATACCTTATGAGATCAATTTCTAACATTTTTCTTTTGAAACTACCAGCCCAATTTTAACCAAATCAATCCTTTGGAGGTCCCTTCTAAAAAGTAAAAAAGAAAGGTTTTCATGTTTGCCATTTTATCCGAGAGGGCCACTATGGAAACATATTTTAACAGTGGACCCTACAGGAAAGCGCATTCACAGATCACCAAACTTTGCTACTATAGTCTGTAGGTGGCGATGCAAAAAAGATGTTTCTTTTTTTTAAATCCAAGATAGTTTGCAGCATGAAATATTTATTTAACATGGTTATAGGAACGCTTTCAAAGATCTCCACTCATTTTCTTGGAAGATAGGAACCAAACTTAGTTGCAATAGTCTTTAGGCAGTCCTTTGTTAAAAGGGTGGTTTTCAGGTTTGCACATTCTCCAAGCTGGCTGAATATCCCATATTGTCAACTTTGCTGAGCCAAAGAGGGAAATAACCTAAATGAGATAAATAATGGACCCTATAGTAAACCACTTTCAGAGATCATTTCTGATTCTGCCAGGCCAATAGGAACCAAACTTGATGACAAAAGCCTTTGTTTGGTCCCATGTAAAAAGGTGGTGTTCAGTTAACACTTTATCAAAGATGGTTGCCTGTTGAGAAGATAGTTTCAAATTGGACCCTATGGAAAACTTTCAAATGATCTCAGCCATTGGAAATTAAATTTGGCCACAGCAGTCCTTGAATTGCCCCTTGTAAAACAAATGTATTGCAAGTGGTACTTTATCCAAAATGGACACCAAGGGGTGGGGTGGACACTTTGGAAAACAAAATTTAGAGGACTTTTCTGAATCTGCAAGGCCAATTGGACCCAAAATTGGCCACAACTGTCATTGGGTTATCTCTGACTAAAAGGTGTTTTTTCAGGTTTTTGCTTTATCCATAATGGCTGCTAACATGGAACATTATTTAACATTATACCCTTTGGAAGTGCTTTCAAATATCTTTATCTTTTGAAACCTCTTAGCCACCTGGAACCAAATTTGGCTTAATCATTAGGTTGTCCCTTATAAAATGGTTTCTTCAATTAGGACTTCAACCAAGACTGCTTCCTTGTGGAAACATAGATCAGCATTGTTCCCTATTGGAAAACTGTCCTCTGAAACTTCTGGTCCAATTGAACTTCGCCACAATAGAATTACCTGTAGTTGATCCCCTGAAAGGGTATTTTTCAAGTAAGCACTTACTCAAGATGGACACTGGAAGAGAGCATGGTTTAACATTGATCCCTAAGGTAACCCTTGTCAAGATAACTGAAATTACTGGGTTAATGGGAACCAAACATTTGCCACATTAATCCTTTGTGGTCCATATGTGAAAAAAGGTTGTTTTTCCAGGTTCAATTTTTTTCCAAGATGACCACCAACAGTGAATACAAGTTTAACATTGGACCTTATGGGAACATTTTCAAAGATCTCTTCTGAACCTATTGTGCTAACAAAACCAAACTTGGACACATTACCAGTAACCCTTGGATGGTACATGTAAAAAAGATGATTTTTAAGTTTGCAATTTATTAAAGATGGCAACCAGAGGAACATAATTAAAATTGAACCTTATGGTAAACTTCTCTAGATCAGAAACTTTTCCATTTGTTGAATAAACTGAAAATATTCAGGAAGTGAGGCACAGCTTGGTCACT
Organism: Modiolus philippinarum; assembly: GCA_002080025.1. Lineage (NCBI taxonomy): Eukaryota > Metazoa > Mollusca > Bivalvia > Mytilida > Modiolidae > Modiolus > Modiolus philippinarum. The sequence continues at coordinate 44,731 of MJUU01003325.1, read as the reverse complement.
GACAAGATGTTGGATCCTCTTGAAGCCAGATGAGCTTTACAGACACTCTCCTCTTCTTTAAAGTTTAACAATTCTTTTAAATGATAATTGATAGGGTTTCATGTTTCAAACATGTATTTCATGTGATTAGACCTTGACTGGAAAGTTGATACTAGTATTTATAAATCCATATGAATTTCTCGGAGGCATATAAATTACTATTGGTGTCAATTATTTTTTCATGACAGCTGTTCATGGGGCATCAGTTGTGTTTCACATAACACATCTTGTGAACAATTATAACAAGAGGCTCTCAAGAGCCTGTATCGTTCTCCTGGACAATGGCTGACATAGATAAAAGGCATTTCCAATAGGTCCAATGTTTAACTATGTTCCCTGCTGGAGGTCATATTTGATTGGATGAACACATGTCGAATGCAAAATTGAATGGGGCCACCAGAGGACTTTTGTGATCAAGTTTACTTCCAATTGGATTAGTGGTTTCAGAGACCTAATTCTTTTAATGGAATCCAATTTAAACTATCTTGATGCTTGCAGCCATATTAAATGAGGTGTGGTCCTCCCGTATACCTTTATTGGAAGTACCATCAAAGTACCATTGTGTTCTAATTGGACGAGTTGTTTCAGAAAGGATCTTTAAATGAGTTTGAATATGTAATCCCATTTCGACCCATTTCAGACCATCTTTCAAAAATAATTTGAGCAGGAGTTTCCCTTGTAATCTAGAGTAAAAATTACTGCAGAAATAAATACAAGCCCCTTTATAAAACATTCATGCAGGGGTTCTCCTAACTAGTGTTTACAAATTTCTGAAAAAAAAAGAACAAAATTTAGCAGAATACTTTTTTATCTAAAATTGTTTTCTTGTTTGGTTTCCATGGCAACCGAGAGCTTCACCATCCATTACAACCCTTAATACCATGAAAAAAAATTAGGCCAGGGGTTCTCCTTATAATCAAGTCAATACATATTGCTGAAATTAAAACATTCAGACTCCCCTTAAAAAAATGGGAAGGGGTTCTCCTTGTAATCTTTATTTATACACATACTGTAGCTGAAAACATAAATAAAATATCTAGCAAAATACATTTTTCTTTCTTAAATTTAAGTTTTCTAGTTTGGTTTCCATGGCAACTGAGAGCTCCACCATCTATTACAATCCAGATCAGACCTCAATTCAGATAAAAATTTAAACAGTGGTTCCCCTTAAAATCTTTAAACTATGTTCCCTGTTGGCAGCTATCTTGAATGAGATAAGGACCTGCTGGATATCTTTTTTTAGATGGAACCATCTCAGAATCATTGTGGCTAAGTTTGGTTTTAATTGCACTAGTAGTTTCTGAGAAGAAGATCTTTGAATTTATTTTCCATAGGGTCAAATGTTAAAACTATGCTCCAGCTGGCTGCCATCTTGGATGAGGTACAGACCTGCCGGATTCCTTTTTGGAAGGGACCATCTAACAACCATTGTTACTAAAATTGGTTATAATTGGACTGGTAGTTTTTGAGAAGATCTTTAAATGTATTTCCATAGAGTCCAATGTTAAAGGCGACCATCAAAGGACTATTGTGACCAAGTTTGGTTCCAATAGGCCCAGTGGTTTTAAGGAAGAAGATTTTTAAATGAAAAGTTTATGACAGAAGGACAGACAGACGGATGGAAAATGGACGATAAGTGATGCCAAAAGCTCAGCCAGGTGAGCTAAAAATTTTGTAATAACATTCGAACAATTTCAACCATTTAAGTGACAAGATATGTCAGTTGTATACCCATGGTTGGTGGTTCTCTTCGGTAACCCAGCTGCCTCTACCACAAGATACATGTATAACTGACAGTGGAATTAAATTCCATATAAACAAACAAATAAATTTCTGCCAGTTAAGGTACAAAACAAGACACAAAATAACTACTTAATCATTTAATGCTTCATTTCAATACTGTTCTGACACAATACCATGATAGGTAAATTTTACATACAATTAAGTACAACACAACAAGTATAAATGTTAAAAACTTTCTAACTCAAGGTTATACAACAAGTATGTTATTAACTTCTAATATGTATACACAATCTAATTCTGCACAGCAGATCTCCATGACAACCTATAAATAAAATTGTTAGTGTTAGTCAATTTCTGATGGAGTTAAACTCTGGTCTGGTATATATGAGAAACTCAACTGCCATAACCAGGGCAGTGAAAGTTATATATCAACAAAATACAAAAATTTCTACCATGGGAAGTAAATATTTGACTATGATTGTANTATTCATTTTAGTTTGTGTAAATAAAGTTTTAAATATTGTATCACCCAAAAATCCACATCAAATAATGACAATAATAGAAATTTACAACAGTTTCTAAATTTAAGACTCGGGACTGAAATTGACATAACGGTAACCTAGCTACGAATGTGTTGTTATGAAATCGTATCTATGTTGCATATCATGCTCTACGATTTAAAAATACAATTTTTAACGTTAATAAAATTATTAATTTGAGTTTTATTCTTTTCTTTTTGTTTTTTTGTTGTTGTTTTTTTTATTTCAAAAATAACATAACTAAGCAGTCATATAAATCAGAAATACAACCAGCTCACACTTCCACCCTCATCAATTTTAAAATATCCGTATTTTATAAAACAAAAAACAAAAAAAAATGATTATTTCTATTAATTCATAAGCTTATGAGCCACTTGTATTAATAAAACAATGAATATAGATTTCTCTATGTCCATTTATGTGTGTTTGTATGCAGTTTTCCGACATATTTCAATTCTGGTGCAAAGCCAGATATTGCTCTCTAAGAGCCACTTCGAATGTTCAAAACTCTTGTTAAATATATTAGAATCAAAATAGATTATTGCAATTGGGCTCTATGCGAAATTAGAACATGGGCAGACCTTATATTTGTCAATATTTTATACCGAGCGATAGCGAGGTATAAAATGAAGACAAATATAAGGTCTGCCCATGTTCTGTGTTTGCCGCATAGAGCCCGCTTGCACTAATCTATTTCTTCATTATCAGATCTCTTAAATATGATGCTTTATTTTAATTTATCAACTTGTATATATGTATAGTATTCTAACAAAATTGAATTTAGTTTAAACAGATATTTTTTCAACATTCTGTCATTTTGCAACTCATGTCATTTTACATTATACTTTCCTATAATTTCAGGTTTTTGGATGGATGTAGGACAACCAAAAGATTTCCTCACAGGAATGTGTTTATATTTAACATCATTACGACAGAAATCACCGGCAATGTTGTATAGTGGTGAAGGTGTTGTAGGAAATGTTTTAGTTGTAAGTTCATCTAGCAAATGTTTTAGGGAGTTTGATTGAAAATCTTTCTTAAAGGGTCTGAAAGTCTCTTCACATGACCAATGAGAATGAATGAAGAAACATTATTCCTGGGTACCTCTACTTATGTAATACATATGTACTATGGTGGAATGGTGAGGTTTTGGATTCATGGATCAAATTAATCATTTGATTCATTTTCAATGAACCTGCATATACTTATACTATCAAATTGTGAGATGCGGGTGCCCTATAGTTTTCACTTTGTCCGTCCATCCATCCGTCTGTCCGTCAACAATTTTTTGGTCCAAGTTTTCTGGGCTTTTACAGGTGGGAATGATTTCATATTTGGTCTGAAGCTTTATGATGATGAGTTGTACCGTGTAAGCAATTTTCAGGTTTGCCGTGCCACTAACTTCCTGTTTGCCGATACTTTAACTTTTTATTATACCACTCTATGGATGAAAATTTTTCATCAAAGCTTTCTGGGCTTCTACAATTGGGAATGGTTTCATATTTGGTCTGAAGCTTTAAGATGATGAGTTGTACCGTGTAAGCAATTTTCAGGTTTGTCATGCCACTACTTCCTGTTTGCAGATACTTTAACTTTTTAGCTCACCTGGCCAAAGGCCATGTGAGCTTTTGCCATCACTCGGCGTCCGTCGTCCATCCGCCCGTTAACTTTTTTTCAAAAATCTTCTCCTCTGAAACTACTGGGCCAATGCTAACCAAACTTGACCTGAATCATTACCAGGGTATGCACTTTTAAGTTTGTGATTTTTATCGCCGTAGACCAAACAACATGGCCGCTGTTACTAAAAATAGAACATAGGGGTAAATTGCTGTTTTTTTTTGCAAATAACTCAAAAACCATTACTGATATCAAAATTCTGACTGGGGTAAAATGATCAGTTATGGCCCTCTTTCCGTAAAATTTTCAAAATTTTTGCATTTTTTTTTTTAATTTCAAAAAGTGTAACAGATATAGGTCAAGTGTAAAGTGCTAAGATGTTCAGCATATCAAGATCTACCCAATTTGAAATTTTGAAGAAAATCCAAAAACCCTTGTAGGAGTTATTGCCCTTTTTTCACCAAATTTTTAAAATATTCGTATTTTCGTCTTCTATTTCCAAAACTATAGAAGATGAAGATTAAGTGTAAAAAGATGAAATGTTTGCAATGCTGAGGCGACTTTAAAACTGGTGTTGAAAATAGTTCCATGACTGCCATTTTCAAAAAGGTCGCCAAAAAAGGCTGGAAAATTCAAAATTGTCAGATTTCAATGAAATTTGGTTTCCATATAGATATTGATGTTGCGACTTCAAAACCTGTGTTGAAAATTGTTCGTTGACCGCCATTTTCAAACGGCCGCCAAAAAGGTGGGAAAATTCAACATTGTCCAATTTCAATGAAATTTGGTTTCCAAATAGGTATTGATGTCACAACTTCAAAACAGATGTTAACAATTGTTCGTTGACCGCCATTATCAAAATGGTCGCCAAAAAAGGCTGGAAATTTCAACATTGTCCAATTTCAATGAAATTTGGTTTCCAAATAGGTATTGATGTTGCAACTTCAAAACCGATGTTGAAAATTCTTTGTTGACTGCCATTTTCAAAATGGCCACCAAAAAAAGGCGAGAAAATTCAATGTTGTCAGATTTCAATGAAATTTGGTTTCCAAATAGGTATTGATGTCGCAACTTCAAAACTTATATTGAAAATTGTTTGCTGACGGCCATTTTCAAAATGGTTGCCAAAAAAGACAGGAAATTTCAACATTGTTATATTTCAATGAAATTTGGTTTCCAAAAAGAAATTGATGTTGCAACTTCAAAACCGATGTTGAAAATTGTTTGTTGACCGCTATTTACAAATTGATGTCTCTGTTTCAAAACTGGTGTCGAAAGTGCAAAATGATGTCTTGTGTCGAAAGTGGTCCTTAGCAAGAGCATTTTTTGTCAATAAAGCCCAACAAAGAAAAATAGTACAACATGATCAGACTTTAAATACTATTCAAGATATTGGTGGTGTTTGAGGTACTAAAGTTTGAGAGACTGATGATCAACTGTACAACTTACAATGTTACCACGATTGTGGCAACTGAAAGCCAGGTGAGCAATACAGGTTCCTGGGAGCCTCTAGTTATTATACCACTCTATGGATGAAAATTTTTCATCAAAGTTTTCTGGGCTTTTACAGGTGGGAATGATTTCATCTTTAGTCTGAAGCTTTATGATGATGAATTGTACCGTGTAAGCAATTTTCAGGTTTGCCGTGCCACTACTTCCTGTTTGCCGAAATTTTATTAATAAAAAATGGTTGCCCTTGGAAGGTTTTTTCAGCGGATGAACTCAAAAACAAAGTTGAAAGAAAGCTAATTTATATAAATAAATTACATAGCTGTAATATCAATACAAAATAGAAATAATTTGTATTTGTCTTCTGTCTGTCTGTAATGTATACATGTATAATGATATATAAACTGTCAATATTTTAGTGTTCTATTTATATGTTCATGTTTTCAGTTTCAAAAATAAAGAATTACAAAAAAAAACAAATTCCTCAGCTTGTATATACATTTGTATGTATTTTCGTGAAAATAATGAGGGGTCTACCTGAGTCATAATGGTTCAGCATTTTGGGGGGTAATAAGGTAATTTCAGAATGTTTTATTAGAGACCTTTTGGAAAATTGGAGTTTGGGCTAAAAGATATTTTGTTATAGACCTTTTCTAAAATGTTAGTGCAGGGGATATCCTACTGCGGCTTTGCCACAGCCAATTAAGTATTATTTGGGAAATAGATTCAACTACTTAAGGCAGTACAGGAGTTTAAAACTGTGCATCTTACAAAAAATGGAATTTATTGTGGGAATGTCAGCAAAATGATCTTAGATGTCTTATAAAAGTTAAATTAGATCAAAGATGCCACTTTTATTTGGAAAACTATACAGAATAATGTATTTTTCAGTAAACCCCTATCCTATTAAGGGGAGATAAATTGTATCGAAATGATAGGAAATAATCTGTTTTTCGCAATTTATTCAAAAATAAGTCTGGTGACCCCCAATTTTTTTCATGCAAATCAAAGGCAAGTGCATTAGCTATTTATTTTCCAAATTCAAAAAAAAATCTATCTGATGTAACTAAAATGAATTTAGATTTTGTTAAAATTTGCTAATTTTTCCTATCATTTCAACCAAAATAGCCGACTTTTACATGACAGATTTTACGCTTATATTGACAGTGACCCCCAACTTTGATTTTTATTTTTTTTGTTTGCTCTACTATTTTATTTTTTGTATGCTCTAATAATAAACCTAAGTTATGAGAATATAGAAAAATTCTGACAGATTTTACATCCCCGTACCACCTTAATTAAACACATTAATTATGAACTTTCACACATACATCTTAGGCCATTCAAAAAAAAATATTTGTTTCTCATTAGCCCCGCTTGCGTCTGCCAAAAGGTAGCCATATCAAACTTTTTGGGGGGAAATTTCAATATTTTTTTTATAGAAAAAGTAACTAAAAACTCAAAATGTTACAAAAAATGAAGTGTATGTTTAGATATCTCTGGAATTAAGCTAAGAAGTATTGAAAAATCGTTACATAGTGACATTAAAATGAAATAAATTTTGCTGACATCCAAGAAATCATGAAAAACAAAAAAATTGCCTGCCCGAACTAAATCTGAAAAAAGGCTTGAGAAACAATATACAGTTATTGACTGGGTCCGAAAACAACAGCTGTTTTGTTTGACCCGAGGACTGAACTGTTGCAAGAAGCCGATGGCTGAGTGCAACAGTTTAGTCAGAGGGTCAAACAAAACAGCTGTTGTTTGAGGACACAGTCTATAACTGTTTTGTTATACCTTATCATGTTCAATGAATACGCTCCATTTCATCTGAATACAATTCACGTCGCCAATTTGGTTATGCAGACGACAGGAGATCATGTGATATGGGCGTGATATTTTTGAACCAATCAAAATAAGGCAGGCGGTCAACAGATTGGTGTCGGTCAACAGACTGAAAACTGTTGACTGTTTTTGGTTTGAGAAATAAAACAGACAAATTGTCGATATTTTCCCCCAATGCATTTATATAAGGAAAATATTATAAGGTATAACAAACTATTTTGAATGGCCTCATGTAATAAATTTTTATTTGTTTCAAACTTGCTTTCAAATTTTTAATTGAGGGAGAGAAATTTCACAATCATATATATATAGTTAATCTGTATTTTGAATCTCACCGTTTTCTTATATTGACAGGACCCTACTGCCAAAATAGGACATAATTGTAGAATTGGTCCAAATGTTACAATAGGGCCTGATGTAGTCATAGAAGATGGTGTTTGTATAAAAAGATGTACAGTATTAAAAGGAGCACATCTTAAATCACATTCCTGGTTGGAGTCATGTATCATCGGTTGGAAATGTAGTGTGGGTAGCTGGGTAAGTAAGAATAGAGCACACCTTAAATCACATTCCTGGTTGGAATCATGTATCATCGGTTGAAAATGTAGTGTGGGTAGCTGGGTAAGTAAGAATAGAGCAC